>JAJEKB010019214.1:0-45238 GCA_022393335.1 Macrotrachela quadricornifera
AAATCAATTATTTATCATTATTTATAAGAAGATCTTTCAAAATCGATGAATCAATCATTAATTGCAACAAAAAACAAATATCCATTGGATTCATGTGCAATATCGTTTCGTAAGTAGGTACGTTAAAAAATATTTTTACGTTTGGTATTATTGTTAATCATCCGATCAGCGTTCTTTCAGCAGTTCAATGTACAACATATGGATGATAATCGGTCTATAAAAGAGAATACAGTCAAAAATGTCCTTGGCTTTTGGTCCTCGAGAAAATGTTCCCTTAAAATGTCAAATGTCCTCCACAAAAATGCCCTTTTACGAAAAGAAGTCGCTAGTGTCACTATTGTTAAAAGTATGCAACATGAGTTTTGATGTAAAAGAATGTTCCGAATTTTATTCGATTAATCGTTCTGCTGTGGATGGGTAAGTGCCAGTGAGAGATAAACCATGAAACGAAACACTACACACACCCTCAGGCATGTCGTCGTATTCTTGAAGCAAAATATAAATTAGGCTTATTTGATGATCCATTTCGTTATTGTGGTGAAAAACGTTTACAAACAGATATGTTTACTTATGAAAATTTTTTACTACCAAAAGATATTGCACGTCGTTCATTTGTTCTTCTTAAAAATGATAAACATACTTTACCATTATCACGATCTAATTTAACTTTGGCACTTATTAGTCCATTAGCAGATGATCATCGTAATATAATTGGTAGTTGGAGTGCTGCTGGTGATTGGAAAGAAGCAGTTACTGTACGTGAAGGTATTCAGAATCTTATCGGAGATCAAATTAAAATTTTATATGCAAAAGAATCTAATATTCTTGAAGATAAATATATACTTGATCAATTAAATGTATTTTCTGGTGAAATTACCTTAGATGAACGATCTGCAGAAGAAATGATTAATGAAGCTGTACAAATCGCAGAAAAATCTGATATTATCATTGCTATTGTTGGTGAATCACAAGGTATGACAGGTGAAGGAGGAAGTCGAGTTGATATTAGCTTACCTGAATGTCAAAAACGTTTACTTAAAACATTATTTGAGACAGGCAAACCAGTTGTTATTGTATTAATGAATGGTAGACCATTGACATTAACATGGGAACATAAACATGCAACTGCAATCTTAGAAACATGGTTTCCAGGAACAGAAACAGGCAATGCTATAGCTGAAGTACTTTTTGGTTTTTATAATCCAGCTGGAAAATTAACAGCAACATTTCCTCGTCATGTTGGACAAATTCCATTATATTATAATCATAAAAAAACTGGACGACCATTTAATTCAGAAATATTTATTGATAGATTTCAAGTAAATTCTTTTTAAATTTAAATAATTCAAAAAAATCTATTTTATTTATGTTTTCAAGAGCCGTTATTTAGATATGCCAAATATAGCACTTTATCCTTTTGGTTATGGTCTTAGTTATACTCAATTTAGATTTAATTCAATAAATATTGATAAAACAGAACTTTATGGTGATTTAGATCGTTTAAATGTTCGTATAGTTATTGATAATATTGGTTTATATGATGGTGAAGAAGTTGTTCAATTATATATCAGTGATCCAGCTGCAAGTATTGCACGAACTATACGTGAATTAAAAAATTTTCAAGAAATATTTCTTCAATCACAACAATCGAAAGAAGTATCATTTATTATAACAACAAATGATTTAAAATTTTTTAATAGTGATCTTAATTATATATGGGAAGAAGGAAATTTTCTTATTCATATTGGTCCAGATTCAGTTAATACAAAATCAATACAAGTTAAATGGTTCAAATCAAATGTATAAATATATATACAATAGTAAATTTTATATTGAAAAAAAATATGAACAGGATCAATCATATTGAAATTTTTTACTTTAATCATTTAATAATTAAATTAATAGCTAGAGAATAAATTTAAAATCAATAATAAAAAAACAATGAGTACGGGAAAATATTGAGAAAAATGTATGTAAATAATTTATTATTTCAATAAAGTTGTGAAGACATGTAATGAAATTTGCTGAAAAATCAGCAAAGTTTCACATGATTCCATGAAATAGATACAATATTTTATTTGTTCAGCATTAGAATGTAAGTAGGTTATCATTCAAATTGATTCGGAGACTATAGATCTGAAGTTCTTCTCTCTAAAGGATATATTCAAAATTAGCATCTCACTGGAATAGTAGAGTATTCTCATATTTTTTTCCATGTTTAGCGGAGATTGTTGCTTTCCAATTATTTTGTTCTATATACTGTTGCAGAAAAAGACGTTTCTATACATTCTCATCTTACTCATTATTTAACCGAGTATCTTTCAGTATTGTACTAACATTATTAAAGTTGACAATAGTAAACACTCAGATAGAAAAACTTCGAAATTGTTTATTGCAATTGAAAATGTGTCGCTAACGTATAAGTATCAAATATGAGTGCTATTACAAAATGAGGTCAACATTCCTATTATTTATTCATAAAAGTCATAATTTTACAATGTCTTTCAGAAGGAAAAGCTATCATACCGATTACATCGTCATAGACATGTCTGGAAAAAAATCATACTTCATAGCGTCATCAAAAAATGTTGAATGGTTGAATGCTACTCTAACAATTTTAAAAAGTTATTTTATTATAGTTCTCAGTATTTTCTTTTTATAGAACAAGAATATCTTACCATATTTATTCTTCAGAGCTAGATTACAATTAATTTACAATGAACTGTAAAAGAAATTGGTAGAAATATCTTATCCATTATTCACCTTATTATTGAAAGTAACAATTCTGTATTAACCATTTAATGACATGAGATGTATGTATACCTCCAAGTTTTGAATCTACTGGTACCTGATTTGTATGGTGCCGTAATCCGCCTTTTTTTCCTATAGATAGATCCATTGATTCAAGTTTCTGTTCTCACTACATCGTCAATGGTGCATAATGATTTTGTTTCCCAATAAAGGACGTATAATTCTTACAAAAACTCTATGTTTCTTTAATTTTTATATTGTGTTAAAATGGCAGCAACTAAAAGTACAGATAACCGTGAAATAAGCAGAATTTATAATTATCTTGCATTAAAAAATGAATTATATACAAAAATACAAGTTAAATTTTATCTACAGAAGATTTCAGATAATAAAAATACATTCTGATTTGATGACACCACTAATCGTGATTGAATATACAATTAGAATAATATTTATAAAAAACATATGATGCAAAAAATCTTTCTATAAATGGTAGAATTACTTCTAAATAAAGAAATATTAAAACAACTTTGATTCTTTTTTTATTTAAAAATTTCTATTGGAAGTATAGATTTCAAAATTTATTGTTCATATTTTATTTATAAGTGTTTTATACAATTCACATTTTTTTTTTTTGTTTAAACAAAAATAAAAATATTAATCGATTTATACAAATGAATTTCAACATTATTTTAAAACAGTAATATAAAATTATCGAAAGTTTTATCAAATAATATTAATTGTCTAATGCATATAATCAATCTACATATTTGTACTCAAAATAGAGAAATTGACGCTTTCAGAATGATTATATTTTTTCTCTCATGCTGTGCATTCATTTCATACTTGTTATTATTTTAAACAGCTTTTTTTTTTTTTGAATCTAGTGAAGTGATTGTATATAATTCTATATGTTTAAATATGATGAGTATGTTAAAGATCAACAAATCTTTTTTTTTCTTTTAATAATCAAACGTATTTTTTTATTCGTATATTTTTCTTCTATTATTAAAACAATAGATTAATATTTATTCGATATATCTTTTTATAAAAGTTTCAAATTTCTTCTATCATATTCAATTGAATAGATCGATCTGCCCTTTTCTTTTTTCTTACTATATATTTAAAAAAAAAAAAAGAAACGAATTATTTGATAAGCTTCTTTAATCGGATGTTATTCTATTTTTAACTATTTTAGTTTGTTGATAGATTTTATATCATGCGTCTTTTAAAATATTTTATAGATGACATGCACATTTGGAAATCTAACGATTGATTAACGATAGAAAAAAAATAATAAGAAAAGTATGGGCAATTTGCTACACGAATCAAACTTCAATTGTTCGGCTTGTATACGTGGCCAATCGACATATATAAATGTAGTAAATTATAGCCTATGAGACGAAAGAAGAGAGAGGTGATTGTCCAAAGATAACATATATGCACGACATAATCAAACGTCAGTATGTATGTAATTAACGTTTATACGAATTCTGATGATTTGTATGAATATATTTCGGCAAGAGACACACTTGACTTAGAAAAAAAATTCTTTTTTTTTTGGCCAAATCAATAAAGAAAATATCTATTTGTCATATAAAATTCTTTGAATTGCAAACAAAAATCAAAAAAAAACGCTATTCGATACCTTTTTTTTATACGTTTTTTTTTATTCAAATTATTGTTTATATGAAAGAAGCCTTTCTATTGCTCACTTTTCAATGCTGAGAACATTTAGATTTAAAAGAGTAAAGATGTGTGTTTGCTCAACAGATGACATTGTCCGTTTCTTTTCTTTTTCTTTATGTCTACTACGACTAATTGTCTTAATTCATAATTCAGTCACATAATGTTGACGAAACAAACACAACACTTGATTTTTTTTTTCTTCTCTTTACTTATATTGAAGAAAGACAAAGGTACCGCTACCAATTCTCATGAAATATTTAAAATAATAGACAGTCAGTTATAGACCAGTGACGTTTCAATCAACAGAACATGTTAAACTTGTCAAGAAATAGAAGATTTAAATAGAAGTAGATGATAATGAGACAAGCAAGATTGCAATTAGTATAAATGGTATACTGGCAAGTGTCAAAGCCGAACCTAAAAATAAATGAATTGTAGCGAGGTGCGAAGACAACTTGCTGTGCTGACCGGTTAATGGAACTAATTTGAAAGAGAGCTCTTTTCCAGCCAGCATGATCCGTTCATATAATCTCCATGCACGATTTCTATATATAATAGACAAGTTTTGATACTATGTTTATCTATATTTATTTGTCATTATCATTTCAATATATATTATAATCCTTTTCATTTATACATAGATTATAATAGAAGAAGAAGAAAAGAAGATCTGTTGCTGTCTCTCTTTCCTTTTCTATACATTCATCCTTATTTTTCATTGGCTATACCATTCGTTTTGTCATGCCACCAATCGTGATCATTCTAATTATTCATTCCTTTCGACAAACGACAAGAACGTTGACGTTGAGTGGAAAGGAAAGAAAAGAGAGACGTATTGATTCGTACCTTAATTAACCTTTTCTGTTCTGATCCAGAGTGTTGGTAATAGTAGCTGAGTTCGAGCAAAGAGAAAAAGAAAGAAATTGGTAATCGAGCACCAATAGTAACTAAGAAAGAAGAAAAGAATCGTCTCGTTTCGTGTAAGCGTTGATTAGGCGATGGCTGTCTTGCAGCTATTATGAAGTAAAGGCAAATGGAAAGAAGAGAAAAGAAAACAGTGTGATGAAAAGAAAATGATACTGAAACTCAATTCGACGACGAACAAGAAGAAAAAAAAATGAGAGAAAAAGAGAAGCGAGAAAGAACAACATCAAGATATAAAGACACTCTACCCACTACTAAGAAAATGATATACATCCAACCTGCGCTCGAGCCCGAAAAAAAAGAGAAGAAGAAGGGAGAGAGAGAGGGAGACGGAGAGAAAAAATATATATATTCACTACCTCTCTCAACATTTAACAGTACATTATATTGAAAAAGCAAAGAGAAAGGCCATATAGAGAAACATCGACACACATACGACAAGTGATACTAACAGTTGACAATCATTTCTTTTGCTATAATGTTTAATTTATTCTGAATAAAATAAAACAATTTATAAAAAAAAATATATTTCATAGGTTTGTATTTCAATTAATATAAATTAATTCATTTAAATAAAAGAAAATATTTTTTTTACAGATATTTCTTTTAATAATATTTTTAAAAAATCGTCAAAACGTTATCACTCAAGAATTTTCTTTCAGCGCCGCGTTCGCTTTTAGCGAACACGGACGTTGTTCCATTATCTTCACCAAAACAACATAAAACTAAAACACCTATTAGTCGATCATCATCATCTTCATCAAATTCTTCATCATCCGGTTCATCAAGATCTCGTTCTCGTTCTCGTTCACCTATATCACGTCGTTCACGTTCACCAACACCATCATCATCTACGACACCTACTACCAACAATACTTCGAATGTATCTTCAGCATTTTTACAACAACAAGCTGCAGCAGCAGCTGCTCTTTTTTCAAATAGTTCTCTTAGTTCTTTATTACCAATGTATAGTATGGGTTTATTTCCAATTCCACCACCACCACCAATATTACCTGCAGTTAATTTTTCTACGGAACAAATAGCTCGTGTATGTGAAACATTAGAAGAAAATGGTGATATTGATCGATTAGGAAGATTTCTTTGGTCATTACAAGTTGCACCTGGTTCAGCAAATTTATTAGTTCAACATGAAAGTATTTTACGTGCACGTGCACTTGTTGCATTTCATTTGGGTAATTATCGTGAACTTTATCATTTATTAGAAAATCATAAATATACACGTGATTCACATGCTAAATTACAAGCTATGTGGATGGAAGCACATTATCAAGAAGCTGAAAAATTACGTGGAAGACCATTAGGACCGGTAATGAATATAATCAAAAAGAAAGTTTATCCTATTTTTTTTTTTTCTATTAATTTAGGTTGATAAATATCGTGTACGAAAGAAATATCCGTTACCACGTACAATATGGGATGGTGAACAAAAAACTCATTGTTTTAAAGAACGAACACGTTCATTATTACGAGAATGGTATTTACAAGATCCATATCCAAATCCTGCTAAAAAACGTGAACTTGCACAAGCAACTGGATTAACACCAACACAAGTTGGTAATTGGTTTAAAAATCGACGACAACGTGATCGTGCAGCCCAAGCAAAAAATAGACAACAATATGGTTTAGGTGCCGGTAGTTATTCTCCACCATCTTCACCTGATTCTTCAACAACATAAAGAAGAGAGACAAACAAAAAAAGAATTATCTTCCGGTGCTCTCTCAATAGGGGAGAACTTTGTATTTAAATATTTTTCTTTTTTTTTTTTTTTGTTCAGTGATTTTTGTTTTGCTGTTGTTATTGATGTTGTTGTTGTTTGCTATTCATAATACTTAGCTTTTCTTTTTCGTCTTTTAAAAAAAAAATATTAAAAAAATAAAATATCAATTGTAACAAAAAAAAAAAAAAGAATCAATACGATGCTCATGTAATTGATAAATGTTTCATTACTCTCGTATGCCAGTTGATACATACATAAACATTTATTTGATTCCCTAGATTATTGTATACAGCTCTTTTCTTTTATTCTTGCAATTATTCGATTCGGCCAAATAAAAAAAACATACTGGTAGCCAGATGATTTATTTAATATCTATCATTGACATAAGTAAAAGTTCTTTTTTTTTTTGATTTCACACAATTAGTTGATGGTTGGTTGGAAAGAAGAAAAAAAATATCTAATCAACCGGTAAATCTATCAAATTAAATTGTTGATAATATAGCATGCATTGAAGACGAAGATTGACATATACTAATTGTAATGGTTCTAAAGATTTTCGAACAGAGATCAAATTCTAACTGATTCAGAAATATTTTTCTTTTTTTTTTTTAAATTAATTACATGAAAAGTCATATGTTCTTAGATTACATGATGATATAATCATTATCATTATGATCAATATGTCTATTATTATATTGCACCATTTTTTTTTTCTTTTATTTGATAAAAATTGTTCTTATGAACAAAAACATTTCATATGGTAAGTTTATAAAAATAATAATAGACAAAAAAAATCTATGTTTTGTTAAAAAAAAGGAACTACAAAAGGACATTTTGTTTTCAATAAATTGTATACGAATAAAAGAAGCATAGAGAAGTATATATATCTATCTATCTCTAGTGTTCATGTTTCACATCCTCGGGGTGCAAAATGATAATGATGATTATGTTATTGTTATTGTTGTTATTCTTAAAGAATTAGAATAGCAACTGGTGAAAGATCTAGTTAGTAAGATGTGAGAAAAGAAAAATTTTGACTGAGATAATTATCCAGTGTATAGAAAGGACAAGTGCTAATGTCTGAACAAGAAAAAGAGCTCATCATCTATCTAACTAAGACAAGAGTATGTGTCTGCTAAAGGCATTAATCTGTGGTAAATTTCCAAGTAATCGAATTGATTATAAATCAGTCGACGAGAAGAAGAACGATACGCCGCTAGGCAGACAGAATGAAGAATCAGATTTCATCAGACGCATGTGAACGTCGATATAGAGACGTTTATTTTTATTAGAACGCGGAAGTTATTACGGTCTCGATCTTAAAGATGAAGAAGAGAAAAAAAAAGAAACTAGTATGAATGAACCTATCGTCTTTAGACATGGATGATTAACTACATAGACGAATAGTAGATCTATATTTTTTTTGTCAAACATATAGATTGTTGGGTGTTAAATTATAGCGCGTTATATGTGAGAAAAAGGAAATAGAAGATAATCTTGTTAGCTACATCAACCGATCATTATTATCATCGAGCATCAGTGTGAAATGACAGATTGATTTCCGTGTCCAGATGTTCAAAAGAAAATTAGTCGATAATAGATCATGTTACTTATTGATAAATGTCTTTTTCTTTTTCGTTAAAATTCTTATTGATTTCTAGAAATCTTAAATATTCTATATATATAATGATAATTATTTAAATAAACATTAATATAAGAGAGTTTTGATCTTCATTTGATTGTATCCATTGAACAGCAGTTCTACTCAGCATGAGCTTGAATAAATAGACTAATCAATACACATAACATCATCTGTCTTAATAAATGAATGAATGAATGAATGAATGAATAAGTTTCTCTTCTTTTACGACTTGTTGATCTTTGAAAAGACTAATTGTACATTTTTCATTGCACTGTTTTTTTTCTCTCTTACTCAATGAACAGGTGTTATATGTGTACACTTCTAATCAATGATCATCATCAACAGATTGAGAATGTAAGGCGTCAATTGATAAACATTTTGTTTTCACACTTTTTTTTTTGTCTTTTTCTTCTCAATAATGTTTGATCCTTCATTTTGTCATCGTCGGACAAGCCTCAGGGGATTTCTATCATTCACATTGGAATTATCGATCAAAAAAATTAAAAAATGAAAACGACAGAGAATAAAAATATTGACAAGTCTATGTCTATATGAGAGAGAGAGAGAGAGAGAGAGTAAGAGAAAGGCTTAATGCAATTCAAGTATTGTCGACAGCAACTTCGATCTAAGACGAATGACAAATATTATCTTATAAATGTATTATATGTATATGTTTAGTTTGACGGTTAACAATCGATATCGAACATTGACAAGTGGAAAAAAAGGATTCTATTTGTCTGAATAATGGATGAGATAGCCGCAAGCTACTGTTAACTATTTTAATCCATTTAACAGTCAAAAGAATAATGATAATGATTATTTTCTTATATAATCACTAAATAGAAGAATTTTTTAAGTTGACAGTTTTGAAGATTTTCTCTTTTTTTATTTCATCTATTTTCTTTTCAAAAAAACATTTATATTTAATATAAGATTAATCATTATAACCTAGTGCTCTTAATATATCTATCAAGCATAAACAATACGAACATTATGTTAACCGTATAGAATTGTTTGTATGAGAAATGCTTGAATAGATAGATACTCAGATAACATTATGGGTTTTGTCTTGCACTTCTCATATATATATATATTTAGAATATTGTCTTTAATATAACAAATAAGTAATAAATATAATAGACAGATGTTTAAGCGCAAGTTAAGTATCTCATTAGAAAAAGGAGGTGTACTCCTTTTTTTTCTTCTTCTTAACCAATATAATGAACTCTTAATATATCAATTGTATGCGCACTGCTGTGAATGAGAGTCAATGTCATAACATTTTGTCATATGTTAAAACGAAAAAACAAAAAGAAAGGTGAATTGAATTGTTGTCAATTAACATATATATATATATTCGACATCTTCTTAAATATCTAACAGTGTCAAATTAAAATCAATGATTATACATGGTGAATGAACATATAAAAATCAACTATGTAAAGAGCAATGTGAGTCACAAACAGCAGGAAATCATTTTAACAAGAAGTATAATATCGTAACATTTTTATACGCATCATACATATTTTTCTTTATCGATAATAATATCTTCTTATATTAGATCTTTCTTTCAATGATAAAATAAAAAAAGGAAATGAGAATGCCACTAACTAATTTGACATATTAATACTAAATCATGCCATCAACATCCGTCAAATACACATGCACACCTTATGATAATAATGATTATCATTGAACTATATGAAAGGTATGTATATATGCTTTGCGCGAGAACGAGCAAATCGTATTTGACAAACGTTTCCGATCTGTATGCACGATCGTACCTTGTACTTATTTGACAACGAAATGAAATGCATAAGATGAATGTGATAGAAAAGGAAATTGATCGTTTCCGTCAATAGAGTAGATATATAAAGGTACACATCATTCTTTTTTTTATTTTTCATCTTTCTTCATTAAAAATCTTTTTCACTTTTTTTTTTTATAGTACAGATTAAATATATCAATTTTTGAATAGTTTTTTTTTCCTATTAATAATAAATAAACATCTCGTTTCTAGGCACTTGTATTAATCTAACTTAAGTATGCAGATACTTCGTCTTTTCTTTTTCTCGCTCTATTATCATCATGATTTGATGAAGAGACATCTCCTCCTACATGTTCTAGTCTTGTTCTCTTTATCATTTTTTTTTGTTCAACTGACTGATTGGACTGAGTATAAGATGAAACATTGGTGGGCATGTCATGTAAGACTTCAATCTCTTGAGAGAGTAAGACGAACGCAGATTACCATGACAGTTCGATTGCTGATGAATGTTCCCATGGGATAGAGAAAAAGAAAAAGAGTTAGACTAAAGAACAACAGGCGATGAAGACGACAAGTGACATGCAACAATCTTTTTTTGTTTTATGCGCGCGCGTGTGTGTATATGTTGTATTGAGATGGATAAGAAACACATACTATTGCTATTCGATACATATATACACACATACACACATGTCGACACCAAATGGTTTATTCATGATTATTTGCTATACTAAATGCAGATGAAAGACAGACATAAATGATAATTTTCATTTTCTTTTGCTTTACACGCACTTCTATATAATAATAGATTAATTTCATGTCATGAAGAGAAATATGTATTTTAGATTCATCTGATTATATTGTTGTTTAATATAAATATATTTCATATATCTATAGGAGAAAATGAAAACAAAGAATATTTATAATTTATAATTTAAAGAATGAATCAGAAAAAAAAATTTGTGAAAGTTTATTTATCAAAATTGAATTCATAATAAAAAATATCTTACAATAAAAAGTCAAAACGTATAGGAACTTTGTTGATAATATCAAATTCAATTTCAGTTTTTGCGCATTTTATAAATAAAAAATTTAATGATATTTATCCATATTTTGTTTTGGTTTATTATAATTCTTATTATATATATTTTATTTAAATTTCATAAATATACAAATGCTATAATTGTTTTTATTGGATCATTATTCATTGAAAAACTTGCTTTAGTTAATGTTTTATTTAATATTTCTACATATTATACATTAAATAATTATTTTTATTGGCTTTTTAATAATAATTCTTTGATTATTATTATTAGTTTATTAATGACTATTTCAACAATTTCAACTCTTATGGGAATGTTTAAACAATGGATTAAAATTTCAATTGTTGTAATTATATTATATATTAGTTTAAAAGTCAAATAGAAATCTTTCTTTTTTTCTTATTTCTTTTATGTTTTTAATTTTATTCATATTTATTTAATTAACTATTATAAATAAAGTTTTTCTTTTACGAAATGCAATGAATAATAATCGAAAATGTCAATAGGTAGAAATATTATTTGACTTTAAAGCTAAAATTTTAGATATATATAGTATATAAATGACAATAAACTAAAACTATTTTTCACAAACACAAATGCAAATAATTAAGATATAAAAGAAATTTTTTGTTAGGAAAAAAATGTTCGAAAATTTATTTTAATTCCACACGTTTTTTTCGTATCGTTGGTGGACTTGTAGCTCGTGCCATTGTTCGACTAACTGTTTGCATTGTTTGAGCCATTTGTGATATATCATCCCAACGTTGTGATTGAATTAAATCTTCAAGTGATTTAAGACGATCAATTTCTTGAACACGATTTTCAAGTTCTTGAATTTCAATTCGTAAATTACTTGTTAATTTTTCTTCATTAGTCAACTATAAAATAAGAAATAGAAAATAAAAAAATTTATATTATAAATATAAATTTTTACTCGTTGTTGTAATGCATTAATATGACTTGTTAAATGATCTTTATCACGTTGAAGAAGATTAATTTCATCTTGTAAACGATTATAACGTTTTTCATATTCATTCATTTCACGTTTAGTAGTTAATGAATTTTGTATTTCAATATTTAATTGTCTTTGTAATTGTTTAAGCTATGAACACAAAAAAAAGAGTAAAAAATTTTTTCAAATAATATTTTATATGTTTCTATTGTACTTGTCCATCAAGATCTTTATTTTTAATTAATTCAGTATCTAATTTAACTTGAATATTATCAGCTATACTACGAAAATTTTGTTCTTGTTTTCGTAAACCAGCTAATTCTTTATCTCTTAATTGTAACGCATCTGTACGTTCATTTAAAATAAGACGAAGCTAAAGAAAAGAAGAATTTCCTTTTGAATTAATAAAAAAAATATTTTTACTTTTTCTAATTCACGTTCAAATTCCTTTGCTAATGTTTCTAATCGAGTTACTTCTTTAATTAAAAGATTTTTTTCATCATTTAACTTAATAAATAAAAAAAAATGAAAAGGAAATTTAAAAAAAACAAAATTACTTTATTACGAAGATATTGACTTTCATTATATCGAGTATCTTGTGATTTAAGTTCGTGTCGAAGTGTTTTATTTTCTTTCTAATTAAAAGAAAAATTTTCAAAAAAAAAAAAAAAATAATCAATGCGAACTTCTAATTCTTTAATAACACCTTGTAAATGATCTTTTTCTCGATTAATTGTTTGATAATCATTAAGTGTTCGTTGTAAATGATTTGATTCTAATTTTATACGATCAAGTTCATTAGTTAAAATTTTATTTTGATTTAATTGTTGTTCAAACTAAAGAATAAAAAAAAAATTTTTTTTTTACTAAAAAACTAGAAATAAAAAACAAACACCTGCTGTTCTAATATTCGAATTTTAGCTTGAGAATTTTTTAATTCATCAGATGCTGCTCGTGTTCGATCACGAATTTGTCGTAATTCTTGATCATGTAAACGTTTTTCTTGTTCAATTGCATCTCGTGATCGTTGTAAATTATTTAATTCATCAAGTAAATTTTGTTTTTCAATATCAAATTTTCCTTAATAAAAGAAAACAAAGAAAATTTTAATAATAAGTATAGAAAAACTTACGACGAAGATCATCTAATGCTACTGTTAAACCATGATTTTCACTTGATAATTGATCAAATTGAGATGTTGTTTGCACTAGACTACGTTGTAATTCAGTACGTTCTTGTTCTGCTTGATATGAACGATCAACTAATGTTGAATTTCTATTTAATTGATCACGCGTATATTCTTAGTTAAGGAAAAATATTCTATTAGGTAAAATAAAATTATTATTTGTTGAAATAAAAATAAAGAAAATAAAAATTAGAATAGAAAAGGATATAGATATTGACATTCGGTTTCCAAATGATAGATTTGTTGTTGAAGTTGTTTAATGTATTCATCTTCAACACTCTGTATTGAAGATTTTGATAATTCTTGTTGCGTAATACTTGATCGACTAAGTAAAGAAAAAATATTCGTATACAATTATTTTATTATAGTATGAGATTGAAATGTTAACGAATATAACTAGGAAGAGCATTGAAACCATACATATCAACATATTTTGTTAGAGATGAATCCGATTCAGTAAAAATGCGAAGCGTGCTCATTTTGTATATAGGACATTTCATAGATCTTCCAACTACAACACAAATCTGTTTGTATGCAAACATAGGATAGTCTTACGAGAGAAGGATCCCAACTGTCCAATCGCTTTTGAGCCGAGAGTATGTGCGTTTTGTAGACCCAAATGAGTTATGAATAGTCTAAAAAAAGTTCGGGCCGCTGGCTTATTGCTATGGAGATATTGCATTTTTACAGTATTTTTTAAAATATGCTGTGGTCCCCCTCAGGGATACCAGAAAAACTGATTTTCGAATTACGATTTGAAACTTTGGATAGAGATAGACCTCAATAAAAATAGTTTACTGTGACTATTTCAGATTTTTTCGTCCTTCCTACCTTAGGATACAGTTATGAATAGCTAGTCTCTATAAACTGGTAGATTTGATGCCCTTATTTTAAGATAAAAGCAGATGAAAAAATCTCAAAAACATTCATAATAAACTGTTCTCATTGAGGTCTGTCTCTATTCAAAGTTCCAAGTCGAAATTTGAAAATCAGTTTTTCTGGTATCCCTGATGGGGACCACAGCATTCATTTTTAAAGAATACTGTAAAAGTGCAATATCTCCGTAGCAATATGCTAGCGGCCCGAACTTTTTCCACGCTATTCATAACTCATTTGAATCTACATAATGTACATAGTCTCGGCTCAAAAGCGATTGGACAGTTGGGACCCTTCCCTCGTTAGACTAGATGACCTCGATTGCATAATAACAAATCTTCGAAGTATGTTTTTATTACATTCAAGACGATAAGAAGTAGCAGAATCATATAAGTATTTATTTAAATCTCAATCATTATATAATATTATTACATAAAAAAAAATACAAATTGATTTTTTTCTAAAATATTGCTCAGAATAAAGGTGAAAATTTTCTACCGCCTACGATTTACTTTAAATAGGCTAGAAAGATAGATCATGAAGTTCTGCACGTTTCTATGCATTTATTATATTTTGTGTTGAAGGCATCGCACCAGCTCGACTCTGATAATCTAAGAGAGCAGTTACCAATAAACATGATTAATGTACTATTTTGTAGATCATGAAAAACTGCGTCAATCCATACTATTAATTCTTATATTAGATTTACAAAAAAAAAAAAAAATGATGGATGGCATAGTTATAATGTAAAACATCCAAAAGTAATATAAACGCTTAAGATTATTTACTCTTTGAAAAATCATTTTTACCCTCAATACAAAACATAATAAACGCAAAGAAATGTGAAGAATTTCATGCTCTATCTTTCTACCTATTGAAAGTGCATTATAGAAGATGGACAATTTTTGAGTTTATCCGGCGGGATCCTTGAGATAAAACTCAAGGTAAATGTTCTAGAAATTCTAAAGATATATGATAGACGTACTGAGACATTCAATAAATTTACATAAGAGATTAATTCAATAATTCTATTAATAGTAAAAGATCTCGTTCGAATCAATCGAGATCAAATTTATTAAAGTTTGCCGATCTCTGATTTAGATCCAAATGGTATTTTAAAGCTAATAGTTGTTATGAAGATTAGAGATATTTTCATGATTCATATATCTCAGACAATTTTGACAATGATTTTATAAGAATCATATTATAATTAATTAGTACTGTTAGACTAGGACCGATCTCGAACCTAATAGGTTCTAATACTAGTATAAAAACAAGAAAAAAGATAAAAGATAAATTAATTCTCTACTTTAAATCTGGTTTAATAGTATTTCGTTTGCCAGTATTCGATCGAATTGAAGTCGTTTTAACTGCTTGCCATTTTTGAGAATTTAATGATGGAGCTGAACAAATCGAACATTTTTGTGTCGTCAATGTTGACATTTTCTAATTTAATATTATTTGTTACTAAAAAAAAAAATTTTTTTTTTGTTGTCTTCAAAGGTATTATTAAAAAAACCTTGCAGTTACAAGACAATTATAAAAAATATATCCATTAAAAAATAATTTCATCAATTCTCCTTGACAATCCTCAGCTCAATTTATGCATAAAAAAAAAGAATGTCGCTAGTTTACTTACAATCTCTATTTTATTTGGTTCTTTTTTTTAACCGATAAGAAAAAAAAAACGTTAATACAAGGTATGTATTATTTTTCTACGTCATTCCTATTTTTTGATCGATATAAATAAAAAATCATGGCACAACCTTCTGAAACATATGGTAAATAATTTATTATTATTAATGAATTTTTAATTGATCTTATTTAGAATATTTATTTAAATTTTTAATAATTGGTAGTGCATCAACTGGAAAATCATGTATTTTACATCAATTTCTTGAAAATAAATGTAAAAAATGAAACTTATTTATTGATAAAACAAATTTCTTTTTTTTTTATTTTTTTCTAGTTAAAACTGACATAACACATACAATTGGTGCCGAATTTGGTTCAAAAGTCATAAATATTAATCAAAAAAATGTTAAATTACAAATATGGGATGTATGTTAATATTCATAAAAGATTTTTCTTGTTAACAAAAATTGTTCTTTTCTTTTTTAGACAGCTGGACAAGAAAGATTTCGATCAGTTACACGTAGTTATTATCGTGGTGCATCTGGTGCTTTATTAGTTTATGATATTTCAAAGTAGACTAAACAAAAAAAAAAATTTATTTTTAAATTAATAAGATTTTAATTAATTTATAGTCGAGAAAGTTATAATGCCGTTACAAATTGGTTATCAGATGCACGTACATTAGCAAGTCCAAATATTGTTATTATATTATGTGGAAATAAAAAAGATTTAGAAGATCAACGACAAGTAACATTTCTTGAAGCGAGTCGATTTGCACAAGACAATGGTAAAAATTTGTTTGATTTTTTTTTATTCATATAAAAATTTTTTTTTAAAATTAAAGATTTAATGTTTCTTGAAACATCGGCAATGACAAGTGAAAATGTAACAGAAAGTTTTCTTAAATGTGCACGTGTAATTTTAAGCAAAATTGATTCAGGTATTTGTGATTGAATATTAAAAAAATAAAATAAAATAAAATAAAATTTTATTATTTTATTAGGTAGTATTGATCCATATCGAATGTATTCAGGCATTCAATGTGGTCGATCACTTGCTGCTAATCGATCTGATTCTAATCAAAATGAAAACGCTGCTGATAATAGAGTACAAAAATCATTTAAAGGCTGTGCATTTTGTCAAACATAAAATTTTTAAATTTGTGATTATTTTATTTAAATCGAATATTTCTTTATTGATAAAACAAATAGAACTTTCTTGTTTTTTTTTGTTTCAATGTACATGCGATATAAAACATTCCTTTCTCATTATAAATCATGACTTTTTATCTCTCTATTATTTACGATTCGTGCTGCTATTAATATATATAAATGCTTTTTATGTTGTTTTGTCTTTACGTATTTATGCTTGTGAAGCTCATAAATATCGATGACATTCTATTCATATAGAATGAAAGAATATATAGATATATAATTAAATGCTTTTGAAAATTTATATAAAAATTCTAAAGATAATCATATGTAATTCTTAATGATTATTTTTCATAGGACAAACACCACATGATCAATTGGGTGTGGGAATATTTTATAATAATCGACGTACCCGTCGTTTGACGGGAACATTTAGTGCACCCATATATATTGATATTAAAAAGAAGAAATCAAAATGTTTAAAATGTAATTAATATAGTATATTTTTATTGTTAAAATAAAATTAGTTTTTCATTTTATTGTTAATGTTATATAGAAATAATAATATTGAACTTTATTATTATTTTGTTTTAGATTTATTTATTGAGATTGTGTGACTTATTCGAAATGTTTATTGAAAGATAAAGAGGTAAATTTAATAAGAAATTTTTGTTTTATATTCATATTGATGTTGATGTCGATAGCTGAGAAATTTAAATTTAGAAATATATAATTGGATTTAAAATACAATATGGATTAAGATCTTAAACAGATTCGGAAGGTTTATAATATGCGTTATAGCTTTCTATAAAATTATTAAAAAGCTCAACAATTGTAGAAAACTTAAAGTTCTCCAAAAAAAAATATTAGAAAATAGAAGTGTTAAGTGGGATCGAGGGATTGTTATTATGAGAACAAAAATAACATTCTCACATTACTGACGTTTTATCATATTTTAGCAATTAATGTTGAGCATTACATATTTAATACCTTTTGGCTTGTCATTTAATTAATACCTTTTAGCTATTCAAGTTCTGTGAAATCAAACGGAAATTTGTAAAATTGCGCAGAATTTCAGGTCTATTGTTTCGATTATTAATAGCTCTCTAATATGACAGACTTGCATGGATTCAATTTTATTAGACCTCTATTTTAATAGTAGATTATAAGGTTATTTATGAAGCTATGTAAAGGATTTTATAAGGTTTCAATTTACTTTATTCAATTCTACAATATCAGAATTGTATTGCGTCGATTGAAGTTTAATGTAATGTCGTGGTCTACTACAATATACATATCCAATTCTAGACTTTTATACGCACATTCAATTTTTTTCCTCTATTTTACAAAAATGTACTAATATATGAAAAGTAATTATAAAATTAATCTTAAACATTATTGCTGCAACATAAGACCTACCAAACTAAGTGTTACAATATAAACACACTATAAGAAATTTTTTAAAATATATTAAGAAAACTACGATGCCATTGTATTAACTTCAATTAGGCGTAGTCAATTGAGCATAACGATAACTAGTCGCATAAGAACCTGAGCACATATACAAGAATGAATAACAGAATCATTTATTAAATAACAAGAATGTCACAAAAATTTTAACAACAAGAAAATTAACGGTTACAATACAATGAACTTAAATAAAATTAAAGATTCATTGCTATACCTTCAATTTGTCCAAGTAAAGTTGGATGAAGAGAAAGTAATAGGTTCTTTGAGCGTTTACTATAATCTAAATATTTTTTGCATTCAATTGGATTTTTTCTAGCATTAATTTTAACTATTCGATAACATATATAATTTTCTTCTTTTCAGAGACTTTGAAGAAATATCCATAGAGATAGATGCTCACATTGGATAACAGAACTTAATCGTCGATGCCATGATTCGGCTTGTTTATTTGTACGCATCGAGTCATTAATTGTTCTTTGGTGCATATTCCATAGATCAACTAGAAATTTTGATATTGCACAACCATTAGGACAATGTCGCCCAATATATATATCTTCAAAATAATCTAACAAATGTTCTAAAACTTGTGGTAAATTCGAATATAATTCATCAAATACATCACTAACATTATTAGATTGAAGACATGCTAATAGTAGAATTTCGTTATTATCATAAGCAAATTTAGCATCAGTTTCATAAGTATTCTTAAATCCAAGGTTCTACAGTAGACGAAAAATAATTAACTAACATGCACGAGAATATTACTTAGTCGAACTTTTCGTAAAATACTCTTTTGAAGATGAAAAAAGTTGTCTGATATTGTTATAGCATTAGTTGTAGTAGTAAAAAACTGTTAAAAAGCGTTGATAGTTGCTTTTTCAAAATCTAGCATAATTGTTTTTGAATTCCAAGCAGGGCACAACTGACGTAATGCAACAATTAATCTTTCATAAGTTCGTTGTTGGTTGTCTAGAAAGACATTTTTTTTATGAACGCCGTGATTGGTGTATAATTGTGTAAAAATTAATAGTGTTACCTAAAAATTGTAAAATACATATAATTATTTCCATGTCACAATAAATTTAATTATAAATAGTAAATATATCTTCAAAGTTGCATCAACTAGTATTCTTCCGTGCATTCTAGTATTTTTTTGAATTAATTGACAGATGAAAAAAGAAGTAGGCGATTATCATCTGATCCAGAATCAGATTGTAAAAATTGTTCATTTGTTAATGTTATTGTTAGAATTGTTGGTATCATAATAAAATTTTTATCTTATGAAACTTAAAGAAAATTATTTTGCTGTCGTTGTCGTTGAATATTTCGTTTAATATATTTTAAATATTAATAGTACAAATACGTATTCTATCTTGAAATATTTGTACTTCATTATTAACAGCCTTTCCAGGATGATTATGAACATCGTTTTCTTATAAAACAACAGTAAAATTAAGATTACTATGAATTCTTGCTCTGCATTTAATTGTTCGAGAATATTTACATTTCCAATAAGTTTCCTTATTGGTACTTCTATCAATTGTATAATTGCAACCATTTAATATTAATAATGGTGTATTCGTTGCAGTAGTCACTATTGTGATAGAAAACATGATATGAAGCGTGACAAGTGATGTTTCACTTTCTTTCCAAATAGTAACATATTTTGTTTAATTAATCTGATTAAATAATCAAAAAAACCGAATTTTTTCAATTTAATCTAATTATCTATGTTCTCTTTCGTATTTTAATCTTTTTCTAAACTATGTTAGATTTACATTTGTCTTATTTAGATGTATAAAGTTAAATCAAAGCATGAATGACATAATTGTTTTATCTTTTCATAATCAATGTCAAACTTGCGACTAATTGTCGCTCTCTCGATTGAATACTTATCAGTAAACCCTTCTAAAATAGAAGGCCACCCTATATTATAAGGTCATGTCTGAGCAAAAGTTCGTTAGTCTTATTAGAAGGTTATGCACGAAACAATGGTTAATTATTTATTAATTAATTATTAATCAGTTATTAAAAATTTGACCTCAATAGAAGGTCATCCAAAAACTAATGATATGTGAAGACGCAGTACAAGGCCATGGCCTTTTATTCTAGGGGAGAGAGGGTTTAAAAGATTTCTCGACATTCAGTCAATTTTTTTCATTAACAACAAATATATTCTTACATATTTGTATCACTCATTTATTGTTTGGTATAGTCTATAGTCATTAATAGATGAACATGTTATATTTAAGCTATTTTTACGCAAAAATTTGGCAAATCATTTGCTAAAAATCTGTTAATATTGCATTGAAAATAATTTTAATAATAATCAATCTTCTATAAGAATGTAAAAATTTTACATAAGTGTATAAAACAAATAAACAACTTGATACTTTCAATAAAATTGTAAATACTTAAAGAACTTAGATAACTTATGCAAATATTCTCGACATCAGACATATTTTTCGTTCTCTATGTTGTTCTCAAATGTTTTACTGGTAATCATAGGTCATTTAATTCATTTTGAATATTAGTTCTAAAATAATTTTTGCGGATTGTATGACATAATTGATATTACATATACTAAGCACTAAGATCCTCTCCTTTTTCAATGCTAGATAGGTGCTAACAAAGATCTAATTTTTTTTCGCGTGGTTTTTGCAAAGAATATATCATGTATAATAATGAAAAATTATACCAACACTATTAGAACACCGTCCAACAATTAGTTAAATAGTAGAAGCACGATCTGTGTTTATATACAGTTCAATAGGACAAACCAGCTGTACGTGCGGCCACATGAGATCAACAATAAATTTCGAATTTATATATGATTTATCCATGTTGATCACAATTATTTCTCAATACTTTTTGCAGACATGTATAAATGTAGAATGTTATAAAAACATCTGCAATGTGAATAAGATAGACTGGTATAAAAATCATAAGATCATGGCTAGGCATTGACAACAAAAAACCTGGTGTCAATTATTTTATGAGTTGAATGTCCTGTTATTTAGAGATTCTATGGTATCGTTAGTCAATGATATAAATTAAAAAAGATAGAATAGATAACTAGTAATTGATGATACAATTTGTTGGTATTTCCATAACATTTTATGGAAAGTAACTCTTTTAGTTATGCTTAAGATTCCTTCTTTTCTACCAAAAAAGTCCATTTTCGCTAGAAATATCGAAATAACGATAGATACATAGGAAGATAGTTTGTCATTAGATTTTTCAGAAATAACATATATTTTCTTTTGGCGTCTTGGGTTTTGAAAAATTATTGATGATTCTCTTAAAAACAGGCTTTTTTCTCAGTTTATGCATTTTAAATCCGCATCCCAAATTTCCATCCACATTCATTCTGTGTATTTTAATTATTTATTTGTTTCAAAGAGGATGTCAAGATGCAAGACGTGACGATGCCTTTTTTTAAATTAATTTCTGTTTTTGTTATATGTGCAGACGGTTATACTTGCGCGTGTTTTTTCAGTCATTGAGCGTGTGATACCTTTTCCTTAATTAAAAAATGAGAATTTAAAAAAAAAAGGTTTAGTCATACCATGAATCGTGACATGCTCTTTCAAACAGAAGGAAAATTAAATATATAGAATAAACTTGGACAGAAAAATTAAGATCACTAAATACGTTATTTTTGAGCATTGTTTGATGAAGATCTCAGTTATACATCATGAGATAAGCCGACAATTTTACCATAGCTCGTCTAGTACAGTTGCAGCATGTTCTGAAAAGTTTGAACCATTTAAATGTATCTCAGCTGAGATTGATTTTTAATAAGGAAAGAAGACCATTAACGAAAACATATGAATACTTGTAGAGTTGAATATTTATTTTTATAATATATCCAAAGTTCTTTAGAGTCTAAAGTTTAGACGATAAGAACGATAAAGAAAGTAACGACTAGAGCTATACAGGTTACGACATCTAAATAACGATTTTATTGTTTGGTCGATGGCGGTCCCTACTTATTTTCTTAGTTATATATGTATATTTGTTTCTTTCATTTCATCATTTTGACCCCAATTCCATTGAATATAGCACGCTTTTCTTCTCTTTTTAAGCCTATCGAAAAATGTTTACATATTATTTATAGAGCGAACATGCCTCGTTTTGATGATTCATAAAAATCACTAAAAGAAAGAAAGAAATGTTGGGTACATTTATTACTGATAAATAAAATATGACCTAGTTAAATGTTAGATAAAAGTTCGTTTTCGAACGATCAGTTCTTCAGTAAAATGTCGTTTAAAAATGTGCTCTGAGTAATCATCTATTGCTATATAAAGAAGCTTTGAATGTAGACATTATCTTTGAAGTATTCGATGATTAAAATTTGGTAAAATATTTCTAACTTTATCAATTAAAAAGTTCGAAACATTTATGTTATAGATCGTGTAAGAAAATTTAACATAAATGAATACGGTAAAATAACTTAATCGTATTCTTATTCAATAGTAATATTTATTTGTTAAATTTTCTTTATTTTTAGGTTTGCGAAAAAGTTAATCGATTTATATTGAATTCATAGATATTAGTGATTTTATGGTTCAAATTGATTTATTAGAAATGAAATCACTCAATTTAACAATTTTATATAATTCAAAAGATGATCATATAACAGTTATTTAATATTGGATTACTAATCTATGTAATCGCTATGCTCAAAAATAGTATAGCTGAAAATTATCTAAAATATCATCATAAGTGTTAGATGCGTAGAATAATAAAAATGTATATACTTATTACTAGAATTTATCTAATTGATTTATTAATTAATTATAATATAATATATTTTCTTTTCAAGATAATGACATCAACTATAAGTAAAAACGATCAAGAAGTATGGAATAATTATAATTTATATGCTTCGACAACAGAAACTACCGAAGAAGTAACAATTAATTTTCAAGGAAAAATTCCTGAATGGTTAAATGGTACTCTTTATCGAAATGGTCCAGGAGCAAATGAAATAAATAATGATGTAAAAACATCAGTTAATCATGCATTTGATGGTTTTGCTTATATTCAAAAATATAGTATTGATGGATCATCTCAAACAGTTGGTTTTCGTGGTACTTTTATTAAATCACGCGCATATACTGAAGCATTAAAAGCTGGTCATTTAATTACACGACAATTTGGTACAGATCCATGTAAATCAATATTCGGTCGTTTTCAATCACTTTTTCGTGGTCGTGATCCAACAACATTTACAGATGATACAGGTGTTACCGTTCAAATGGTAAATAATGAATTATTAGCACTTACAGAAACAGTAACAGGCAATATTCTTGATCCGAATACACTTGAATTTGTAGGTCCACTTACAACTTTACCTTATGCTAAATCACTTGATACAGAGATATTAACAACAACAACAGCTCATGTTATGTATGATGAAAAACGTAAAATGACAATTGGTTATAGTGGAAGAATCACACGTAAAGGACATTGGCTTGATGTTATTTTTATACACGATGAATCATCAAATGAAGATAAAAAAGGTAATTTAATTTATTAAGAAAAAAAAATATATATCTAATATAATTGAAAAATTTTCTTTTCAAATAGAAGAAAATGATGAAGATATAGATGAAATATTGTCTGGTAAAGGTCGATTTATTCATATGACAAATAATATGAGTGAACGTGGAAAAAATTATAATCGTCTTATAAAATCAAACACCAAGTTATATCGTTTTCCATATGAATATGCATGTTATATGCATTCAGCATCGATTAGTGAAGATTATTTAATTCTTACAGAAATTCCATTTCATTTTAATACATATTATGCTCTTTGGAATAGTGTTGCTGGTGGTATAATGACTGATATGTTTAAATGGAATGGTGAAACAATGCCAACTTATTTTCGTATAATTAGTTTAGATACTGGTGAACAAATAGCACGTATACCTGGTCCAGCATTTTTTACATTTCATCATATAAATTCGTATCAACAGAAAGATAATAAAAAGAAAATTATTGTTGATATTTGTGCTTTTGATGATCCTCGAATTATTAATGAACTTCATTTAAATAAATTACGTGAAAATATTTTTCCATCAGGTGCTGGTTATATTCGAAGATTTGAATTAGATTTAGATACTAATACATGTACTGAACCAAATGCTAATGCACGAGAAGCTAAAGGACCTCATCCTTTTAGTTATTCACATAGTCTTGTACCAGTTCAATTTGAATTACCTCGTATTAATTCAAGATTTATTGGAAAACCATATCGATATATGTATTGTGTACATGCACCACCAAATCGTTTATTTGATTCATTAATTAAATTAGATGTTGAAAAAAATGAAAAAGTAGCTGTTTGGGAAGAACCATGTTCATCACCAAGTGAACCTATTTTTGTTCCAAAACCTGATGCTCAAGATGATCAAGAAGATGATGGAATTATTTTATCAATAATTTTAGATCAAAAATCTAAACGATCATTTATACTTGTACTTGATGGTATTACTTTTAAAGAATTAGGTCGTGCTTATCTTCCGGTGCATATTCCTTTATCATTTCATGGCAATTTTTATTAAAAATTATTTTTTTAGTGGTTATTTATCTATAGTTAGAAGATTTTTAACTCTCACATTTGACTTGTTTTTTTTAAGTATTTTATATAAGTATCAAATAAACTTCTAAAGAAATCTTTATGTTGCTTCGAATATTGTAAAGATGATATGGACAAGTTGTGAAACTTGTACGTCACTGCTTTTTTCATAAATATTACGCTTTAAAAATCTTAAAACTTTGTCATGATAAATTTAAAATGAAGACTCATTGGAGATTGTCTTAGATTAATGACTTGTATTTTGAGCCAAAATGTGAGATTTAAATATTGGAATAACCTAAATAATGCCTTTTCTCTTTTGATATTCTTAATAATGGCCCGAATCTTCAGGATTTCGGGTAAAAGTCACGATGTTCATTCCAACAAATCTAGATACATTTCTCTAAAAGTGATTGGACACTCATGATTATATGCGTAAAATTACTAGACAGATAGTAGACTGTTTTTCAAACAGTCTCTCTGTTATGTATAAGAATCAAATATCGCAGTCTTTCTTGAATCACGTGTTTCAATAACAAGTAGTGTCAGTGATATATGTTAAAAATAAGAAAAGAATATAATATTTTATCTCTTTGAAGTAGTCCGTAATAGTATGAAGAGATATTATAATACATTATTGATTTTCCTCAGGATAAATCATTCTTTAATTTTTAATTTATTAGATTTTTTTCAAAGTTTTTGTTGTTTTCATTCCGGTATGAATTTTCTTTTATATATTAAAAAATAAAAAATTTTCACGAAACTGTTCTCAAAGTTGCATTTAATAATGGATTTTTTTTCACTTTTGTTGCTGGTATTGTAATCATTTCTTTTGCAGGCTGAGTTTGAATATCTGATGATCGTTTAAAAGCAAAAGGCATTAATTCACAGTCAGATAATGAACTATTTAATGATTCTGATGTTGTTGTTGTTGATGATGATGATGATGATGATGAACGAGGACGAGAAGGTAATTGTTTTAATGGAAGAGCAGGTAATGCTGATTTTGATCGTCTTCTATTGAATAATAAAGCATTATTATGTTTTTCAATCATAATTTTAGTTGATTCATTAAATATAATTTTTGGTTGAGGTAATAATTGTGATTGTTGACGATTATGATTTAATGTTGAATAATTTCTTTTTTGTTCAATAAATGTTTCAGCAGCTTTTAATCGATCATTATCTGTTGTTGATGTTTTATTTATAGTATAATTTTTATTTTGAAATTTAACTGTTTTTTCATTTTTTCCATTTTCTTTTTTCATTAATTCCATAATTTGATCAATTATATTCAATTTTGTTAAAACTTCTTTAACATTCATTTCTAAATCTCCAATCATTGTTGTATCAAATGGTCTTGGTGATAAAAATGTTCCAACAATATGTCGATTTATTAATAAACGTGGTGTTGAACGTGTTGTTGAATCAACAATATCAGCAAATGGATAAACAGCTAATGATGTACCCATAACAATACAACAATCACACATAGGTAAATCTTGTACATATAAATTAAAACGACGTGGAAGATCTTCACCAAAAAAAACAATATCTGGTTTAATAACACCCGTACATCGTGGAGTTTTCGTACATTTAGGTATTTGATCATCAAATATTTGTTGACGAATTTCTTCACATTCATATTTTTGTCGACATCGTTGACAAGTTGCAGTCATAAAAGTTCCATGTGCTTCAACAATTTTATCTGCTGGAATTCCTGCCACTAAAATGTACATAAAACTAATATATTTTATTATGTTTTTTTTTTTAGTATTTACTTCGTTCAAGTCCATCAATATTTTGTGTATAAACACGATGAAGAAAATTTTGATCATGTAAATAACGAATAAAATAATGTATTATATTTGGAAAATATTTTCCAGGATAAAGTTCTTTTGCTAAATGAAAAAATGGTTTCGGATTTCGATAGAAATAACTTAATTCAAATATTGCTTCAGGATATGGAATATTATAACGTTGAAGATTATCATATAAACCAGTACCTGGCGTTCTTAATAGAATAAATTTTATTTATTTTAGAAATATTATATAAAAAAAAAACGAATTTAAATACCGAAAATCTGGTATACCACTTGGTGTTGAGATACCTGCTCCAACAAGAACAACAATTCGTTTGTATCTACCATTTTTAATTGATTCGATAAGTTTATCAACAGAGAATGATTTTGCTGAAAGTTGCCGAACACTTTAGAATAAAAGAAGAATAAATGATTAAAAAATTCAAATAAAGAAATTCTTACGTTTTTTTACTAATCTGAACTTTAGATAATTTATTCGATAAATCTTTTAGACTCGGTCTTGCATTATGATGTGTCAAACGTGTTTGAGAAGTTCTGCGAGACATTAAAACTAAATAAAAATAAACTATAATATTTTGTTGGACAAAACATCAACATTTAGCTCAAGAATTAGGGCAGATGACAATCATACTATCTTAGCGGAAGAATTATTTCTGATAGAACTACAAAATGAAATAACGTATATTGAGAATCTATTTCATATGTTTTAAGCCATGATGAGAATCGATCGTATTTACCAGGGCAAAATCAGATATTTTTAGCACGATATTTGTCTAAAAAGACTATGATTGCACTATGAATACTATTTTATTTTTTGTAAAAGTCGAACAATAATGGTAACATCTGAAATTTATATTAGTTGATTACTATTTGTTATTTTCACAGCTGTAACATATACTTTTTTTTAATATGTTTGAAAGAATAATCAATGATTGTGTCAAAGCTGTCCATTATAGCATTGCTGCTATAACAGATATTTAACTGCAATGAACGTCTTTGGATTATGCCTAAACTATTGTACAAAAAAAAGTCTCGCCATCATAAAGTCTATCGGTTTAGCTGAAGATTCAGATAAAAACGTTTTCATTAACATAATTTCTTTAAATGAAAAAGTTATTTCACTACCACTTAAATTCAGCACTTCATAAAAGTACGAAATTAGGACTATCTGACAGTTAAAAGTAGACGAATACATGAATTATAAACTGCTTCCCATTCTTCCGTAACAGTTATTAATGCTGTGCTCCTTCCGTTCCTTTATATTTTTAAAAGAGATATCCATCACGGCTGAGAGACTGCCGCTGCTGCTGCCGGTGCGATGGGCATCTTTGATTCTTAACACAATGATCGCCTCCCATTTTATAATTATAATCGATCCTTGTTAAAGAGTTTAACTATTCGAATAATACTTCATATTTGCTCAAAAAAAACAAGATTTTTCTAGTATTATTTTATTTCAAACAAAAAAAACATAATTTCATTAACTTACAAAATAGGCCGCTCGTTCTAAAAATAAAACTAATCGAGTTCATACAATAATCATTTCAAAAATTAATATAATTCGATCTGAAATAAAAACAAATTTATTATTTTTAGAATATATGATTTATTTACTACGAAAGAAAGTGAGAACATTTATTTAATTAGCAAAATTACATGCAATAGAATACAATTAAGGAATTAAATTGGAATGTATAATGGAATAAATTTACAGAAAAAAAAGAGAAAAATGATTACGAACTTTGTTCGTGATTTATAATGGTGCTTGTTCAGGTGAAAAACTATCTCGAATATTTGTCCAACTTTTTAAAGCCTATACACATAAAAGAAACAAAAATTTATGAAAATTATTATGTTATATAAAATGTCCAGAAAATTACTAAACAGACAAATAGTTTAATATAGATGAGCGAGCCCAAAAATTCAGATGAAAACTAACGGCATACAAAAAGCTGAAAAAAACAATGGGTTAGGCATAACGAATGACCACACATTGCATTTCATTTTTGGTACATAATAAATTCGTTTGTTTTCTTATTTCACGCTTTTTTTAAATAATTTGTTCGTCGTCAATTGTAGGGCTATTCAGGCTACAACTTTTGGTATATTTTGTTTTCTAATAGGACGAAGAATGAGATGCAAAACGTGTTCATTTATTATGCCGAAAGATTAAAACGTTTTCAATACATTGAATTAAAGTATAATAAATATATTAAAAATTTTGTCTGTTTAGTAGAATTTTAAATAATTTAAAAACAAACCGCTTTAGCTATTCGAGCTTGAAGAAGACAATATGAACGAAGAACTTCACGCATTTGTTCTTCTTTCATTTTTTTATAAAAATCAAGTTCAATTAATGCATTCTTATTAAATTCTCTATATATAAAGAAAGATAGAAAAAAAAACACTAATATTTATGTATTATTTACTTGACACGAATATCTGAATTTTGACAATGTAAAACAGCATCATTTATATCAGAATCCATACTTTCAATTTTAGCATAACGTGTTTCTTCATTTTCACCAAATAATTTTGTTTTAAGTGATGTAACTGAAAAATTCATTTTACCATTCGCCTAATCAAAAAAAAAAGAATTAAACATATTAAATAAATAAAATAAAATTTATATTACATAAGCATTTCTTTGAGATCGTTTAGCTCCAAGTGTTGTTTCTTGTTTAGTATTATCTTCTAATAATTGTTCATGTTTTTCAACAATTGATCTTTTTTATTTGAAAAAAAAAGAAAATTTCTTTTTGAAAAAAAAATTTGAATTAAATTTTTATACTTAATAACATCACAATAAGATGCTTGATGTTTAAGAAAATCCATTAAAGCATCTTCTTCATGTAAATATTCTTCAATTTGTCCAGAAAAACTATTCAAATATAAAATAATAAATTCTTTTTATTTTATTTTATTTTATTTTTTTACCTATCGAGAAAATGACCAGCTCTTTGTAATGAATCACCAAGTTTATCTTCTGATGTACTCCAATCACTAAATAATCGACCAAGTTGATTATGAGATTGATAGAATACGTATATTCGTTCAGCAAGTTTCTAGATTTTATAATTTATAATTTTTAAAAAGAAAATATATATATATATATATATTCAATTTACAGCACGTGCTCGAAGAGTATTATATAAAGCACTATTTAAATCTATGGCATATTGATAAGCATCGAGAAATCGTCTGAATATTTAACAAAATAAAATAAGAAAAATATGAAATTAATTTTGTTTTTTTAATCCTTACCTATCTTTAGTTCTTTCATGTTGCATCAAATTAATTTTAAATGAAGGAATTAATGATTCAGACTAAAATTAATAAGAATTTATATATGCAAATATAGTACACAATAAATTTCTATTTCTTGAATATCTCTTATGATACTTATGAAGAGAAAATCATGAATAGTAATCTTAGCTTATATTTACATAGACCATAGCGGATATTTTTTACTTATAATAGAGACTGTCGCTTATCATATTGATCATAATTAAAATATAATCAACAAATTTAATATATAATCTGTTTTACTAGAAATTCTTTATTTTATAATGTTGATCCATTTCTAAACTCTGATAATTATACCTCTTACTTTTATTATATGAAAACTCGACTTGAATATTTACAGAATGGATAAAAATCTTTTCCTAGATAAATAATATTAGTAAGAAATTTTATATTATGAAACATGGTATAAAAGTAGATTCAATTATTCATGAATTTTTTCACACTTTTCGATAACAAGACTATTATTTGTATATTTGATTTACTTTATTAAGAACATGACTTGTATCTACAATATGTTTCCAACCATCATTTTGAAGTAAAAATGTTTGAACAGCTGGATCACTTGATAATGTTGGATGATCACATAAATGATGAAGAAAACGCTTAAATAAAATAATACTTTTGTTTTTGTTATTTATTAAATCATATTATACTTCAAGTAAAACACGTCTTCGTTCAACAACTTCTACACTTGTTCGATCTTGATGTGATTTTGACCATGTATGAGAGATCTTTAGAAATAAATATTTTATTTAATAAAAAAAATTTTTTTTTTTTTACTGTTTTTTCAGGTAATACAGGTACAATAACCCATGAATATTTTGCAACAAGATAATTACGTAATGTTTCAAAATCTGAATAACGACGAAAAACACATATTGATTCATTATCTTTAGTTTTTGATCTAAAATAAAAAAAAATATTTTATATTTAAATAAAAGAAGAAATTTTTTTATTTTATTTTAACTAACCGACATTCAATTAAATAAACAATATAACAATCTTGTATTACAATACTTGAATTACGTCGTTCAGTATTTGATATTTGAATATCATATCGATCAAATAATGTTGAACTTTCTTCCGTCATCTAAAAAAAATATTTTCATAGTTACCATTAATATTTTTTTTAAAACGCGCTTGAAGAAATAAAAATATGAAAAAAAACTAAATTACTATTCAAAAATAAAATCCTCTCTTTATATATAACTAAACATTCTTTCTTCAAATTTTTTTTTTAATTACTTCTAATATTCACTATATATATATATATATTTCTGTTTATTATCGACATGTATTAAACATCTATTTTATCGATAATTATATATTAATTTAAATTAAATATATTATTCGAATCTTTCTTAATGAATTTAATTGAAGAACCAAATTTAAGTAATTTATTTATTATAATTAATTGTTATATTAATATATCTATTATAGAAAATATATCTATACTTCATCCTAAACCAGGAACTAGTTTAGGACATGCTATTGGTGAACAAATATCATCAATTAATTCATATGAAACTATTCAACCAATTTCATCAATGTTAAGTAATACAGAATCAAATAATGATAGTGAAAAACAATCATTAAATGAATCAGAAAATCGTATGTTATAAAAGAAATTCTTTAAAACAAATAGAATAATTTCCATTCTTATTAATAGCTAAATATAAAACAGAATTATGTCGAAATTTTTCTGCATATGGTTTTTGTTCATATTCATCTCGTTGTCAATTTGCTCATGGTCTTCAAGAATTACGTTCTCGAATTCGACATCCAAAATATAAAACAGAAATTTGTCGAAATTTTCTTTCTGGTTATTGTAAATATGCATCTCGTTGTCAATTTTTACATAATTCAAATGAAACTAAAGATACAATACAATCAACATCTCCAATAGTAACCTATCCTACAGCCGGTATGAAAACTCTTTTCTGGTCATTGTGACCATTATATTCTAACTCAATAGCTGCAATCGGAACCTATTTACTAACAAATATGCTTGCTCAATCAGCTGTATATGGTTTAGAAGGATCAATTGCACATCAATCAGCATTAGCTACATTAGCTGCTTGTGCAAATTTTCATTCGAAACCTAGTATAACTTCAACAGAAAATTCTTTACGACGAATAACTATGCCAGTTAATTGTGGTATTGAAATGCAACAAATTTCACATCTTAATTTATCATCGAATATTTATCATGGAATATCAATACCACAAAATCAAAATAATAATGATTCACAATTATCAAATTCATATTTACAATCAGCAACTCATTGTCAATCTCAACCATGTACTAATCAAATAAATAATATATCATTAGAAAATATTCATAGACAAAATTTTAATGATAATATTAAACGAATAAGAAAATCATCTGCACATATTTAATCTAAAAAATATTTCAATTAATTATATTTTTCATTACTTAATAAAAACTTTTGACAGTAATAAATAAGAATATTTTTTTTATTTTTCTGACCTTTGCCAACATAGTTTTCGATATATAATGTTTTAATAGCTTTAGAAGTTTTGGTCCCCTTACGGTCGGGTCCTGCTATATGGGAATATCACTATTTTTTTTTGTTCGAAATTACTAACTAATATCAGTTAGCGATGCAATATACGATAGCTCTATGAATGAAACTTAACCACTAATAGTTTCTGACAATAAATGTTCAGACATATAGAAAAAATATTTTTACAATTTGGAAGTTTTTTAAGGGCATTGCGCATGATTTAAGCCATTTTCTTGATGAACGTCTTTTTCGTGTTATGAACGCATGAATGTATGCTGAAATATTTTGACATAATTATTGTTTTGTTAAAAAACTGTATACTATTAGTATAAATCAGCCGTCCACAAAATACTAGCTCAATGTTACTAAATGGTAATGTTCAGCCGGAAAGGGTTAATCAGGAAGCATATTTGGTAATACCTAAACATTACAACGTACAAAGAAAGATTCCTAAGGATAATCGGACTTGTTGAGACTAAATAATGACCAAAAAGATATGAGTCTATGGTCTCTTGATCAAGAGTTATGGTCATTTTATTAGATTGCCCATCTCTGATTAGGCATACATGAAAAAATCGAAATATAAAATTTAGACCGAAAATTTTACCCAAAGATAGGACTTATGATCATTAGATAGTTCGAAGAATTTCAGCTTTTAAGAATATTTTCTTCTTGAGATATCGGAGGATGAAAACATCCGATCTTCTAACCTTGTTTTGTGATCTATGATTGTTAATTGGACATTCGATATCTTAATAAAAAAAAACAATTTTAAGAGCTGGATTTTTGAACTCTATTTAATGATTATAAGAGTTATATTTCAACTCTAAGTTATGTAATTCAATATTTTAATGCACGTCTAATTAAAGGTCAGAAATCTAGTAAAATGACCATAATTCCTGAGCAATAGGCCATGGATTAATACATTTTTGACCTTCACTTAATTTCAACAGATTCTATTTATTGACAAAAAATTAGTATAATTGCTGGTTGACGCATGGGCATCTTCTATCATCTACATGAGGTACAATTTAATAGAAACATATGAATGACAACATTGGGTCATTCTTAAATTCATTTTTTTTATTTATTTTATATATTTACAAAATAAATAATAATGAAAAAGAAAATGTTTGTTAACCAATATTTTTATATCGTCGAATTTCAGTTGGTTTAGCAAGAAGTTCTCGAAGACCTTCAGTTGCTTTATTTATAATATCACTTGTTAAATGTGTTTCAAGTGCTTGTTCAGTTGACCATGCTTGAAGAAATGTTAATTGTGCTTTTTCATTTATATTTTCACATAATTCATATTTAAGACATGTTCGTTCTTTTTTTGCTTCCGGTACAATATCATATAAAATTTTTTTTACTTCTTGTATTTTATCAGCTAATGGCCAAATATCTGTAACAACATAAACTATTGTTTTAGTATTTTCCGTCATCTGTAATAAATAAAAAAAAACAATAAAGTTTTTATATCGTTTCTTATTATAGTTTTATGAAAGTATGTCATTTTAGCAAAAGAAATTTTTCTCTTTACAAAAAAAAAAGACAAATTGTACGTTACGGCTGTCAACTCGTGTGAAATGGATGATAAAGAAAAGAAGAAGAAATATTCTGTGTTTGAATGTTAAGCTTAGTCAGAGAAGTTTCCTTTTAGATATAGCAACATACTTGAGACAACGACTTTTATTCTTCCTCCAATAAAAACTTTCTTTGAAGGAAAAGACGAGCAAAATCTTTTTTTCATTAGTAACAAAAATGTCGGTAAAAGAAAAAAAAAAAAAAAAAGATGATTATAATAACATACTAAGTTGTTTTTTTTTATATTATATAAAAGAAAGAAAAAAAAAACTGATGTCAGGGAGATGAAAGAAAATACTCAGTTCTTCTTCGTTTCCTTTATCTTACGTTCTGACTTGTTCATCATCTATCATAGTAGCGTTCAGTCGATAAAAATTAACAAGAAAAACAAAAAAAAAAAAAGGAAATTTACGGATCTTTGTCTAACTCATTTTATATTTATTGTCACGTATATTAAACGCTCATCTAATATTTGTTATTCAATTAATTATATTTATTTGTATATTAACTTACTGAAATGTCTCATTCAGTAATTCATTGTGTAATTGATATGTTTGTTAAACCACAATCAGCCGAAAAAGTACGTACGATATTATTAGGAATTCTTGAACCAACACGTAAAGAAGATGGTTGTTTAAAATATAAATTATTTGAAAATATGATGGATCATTGTCAATTTACATTAATTGGAGCTTGGGAAAATGAAGATGCATTTGAAGATCATTTACAATCAGATCATTTTCGTAAAGCAGATTCTGATATACAAAATGATTTACTAAAAACAACTGATGTAAAACGTTATAAATATATTCAAACTGATCCAAGTAAAGCAAATGATACAAAAACAAGTGGTTTCTGTATTTTAATCTAATGATGAGAAAAAAAAAAGAAAAATAAAATAAAATATTTTTTTTTCTTTGTTTTGTATTCATGCATTTCTTTTCTTTTTATACATTCAAATAAAAATTACAATACTAAAGTTTTCTAAAACACACTCTACATTTGTATTTGTTTGACTAGATTAATTTATTTTCAAACCTTGAAAAACTAATTTTGATAAAACATTCGTTTTTTTTTTATTATTATTATTTAATAATAACCATTGACGAAATGCTGGCATATTATCAAGAATATTTGATGGTATAAATGTAAAATGTACGCATGCACCTCGTTGATCATTTAAATTTTCTTTTGATTCAACAGATATTTGACATAAATCAAATAATTTTTTAGCAACATTTTCAAGTTCATCATGATATTCAACATTCTAAAAATATTTATTTAAATAAAAAAAAAAAATTAATTTATTGAAATTTTTTATACTTCATAATTTTGTTTTGAAACATTTTCAAAACCATATACAATTCCAAATAAACTACCTGCAATACATCCTGTTGCATCTCCATGACCACCATGTAAAGCTGCTCTTTTACATAATTCTGACCATGAACCATGGCATGTTAATAATGAATTATATCTATATGGATAAAATAAATTTTTTCTTTTTTAATTATTTATTTATTTACGCTATAGCAATAGAATCAGTTCCACTTGCTCCAGCCCAACCAGCATATGAAAATTGTCGATAAAAATCATCACGTTGTTCAATATCTTTAATATTAGTTTCTTGTTTACTTAAAAATTCTTTCCAAAATGTTTCAAATGATGACCTAGATAAAAATTTAACCAAATAAAATTTATTTATTTGTTCTTTAGTTTTAAAAGAACATTCATTAGTTTTATTTAAATACTAAAATAGATGGTTGTTAGTTTAATCAAGCTTATCTTGATAATTAAATAAACATGACAAATTCATATCTAAATTTTATTAATTTAAAATAGTCAATAAGAATAGAATAGTATCAGATAATGTATATATATATATATACCTAATTAAATATCTACTATAACGAAATTTGATAGTTTAGGCTTTAATAGTAGAAAATAATCCAAGTCTAGAATGAACTTTCATTCTGTTATTTATTACAAACTATAAATAATATTTATTAAAAAAAATGTCCTGTCAAGAGATGCTAAGAAACGTTATTTTAATTAATGATGAACATAGAATTATGAGAATATTTTTTTTTTATTAATCTATTTTTATAAATGGTTGAGAAAAATTTGATCCCCTAAGAAAAAGTATCCAAGTTTTTTTTTTTAAAATATGAATATATATTTATCATAATCTTGATTAGCGGCAAAAGATTATATTAAGTCTTTTAACAAATATAATATTAGAACAAACAAGAAATGTTTTACTATTTACTTATCAAGTATTTTTTTAAAATCTTCATTTTTAAAGAAAATAATTAATACTAATAATCAGGGCAAATGCTGATGAAGCGAAAGAATAAGGATAGCTGTAGATTATTGTCTATTATGCTTGGTAGGAAAAAGTTATTTATCTTAGTTTATATTATAAATTAGCCATACATTAATAATGTTACGCTGGATTCTAATTATAAAGTGAATATTGATCTATTGGGTGGGTCATAAAGAACCATTCAATTCCATATAAAACTGTAGGAAAAGAAATTCTTCCGATGAATAGCTAAGAAACCATATCTGGTCAATATTACAATGCTCCCAAGGAGCACATTTTAAAATGTACTTTTTTTATGCAACTAATTATTTCTCTTCTGCTGACTAAGTAGATGTGGAGTCACTCTAATGGATGTTTCCTATGTTTTCATGTGCACTCTTTCTAACAGAGTTCAGAGAAAAATACTTTGATAATATTATGAATTCGTAAAGGCTTGTCATTAGTTCGATAAGTGTCAGATACAGCAGAAAAGATCTTAGTGACGGCTTGCTTCTATTCAAATGATAGAGAGCATACTTTCCTTCAACTTGGTAATAACTCTAAACAGGTTTTGATTTGAAGTTAGACGTAACTTAATCAAAATTGATGATCTTCAAAACAAATATTAGATGAACAAAGAAAAGGTTTTGTTCTTCTATATTCACAGTGTGTTATAAAAAGAATTCTCTTGTTTAATAGAATTTCTCATAATCTACAAAATGGCGTAATTCAGTTTCCTAAAAATCTGATCAAAGAGCAACTCAAGATTGTAAAAACAAAAAACAGCGATTTGAAAGTGAGCTCGTTGTGAACATCGTAGTATTGACTAGATATGATTTCTCAGCTATTCATCGGGAGAATTTCTTTTCCCACAGTTTTATATAGAATTGAATGGCGCAACTTTTAAAAAAATGTTTAAGCCTGAGCAATATAAAATATGTCAAATTAATGTTAGGGAAATCGAATGTCTCTAAAATAACAATTCTCAATTAATCACATATAATTTATCGTATTAAAAACAGTACTTTTTCGAATCACCTCTAACCTATTGCTAACAAGAATTCAATAGAAATAAGGAAAGTATTTTATTTTTATTTATTATAAAGATTATTCTATCGTGTATTATAAATTCTTACCAACTTCTCATATTTTGTGTTAGATCAGATCGTTGTTGAGATTGTATATATTTTTGAACATTCGGTAAAATTTCTAATAAACATTTAATCCATATATTAATTGGTTTTTGTTGTATAGCATATGATGTAAATAATGCTGATGTAAAACCACCCATAAAACCCCAAACATGTGTATGTGTCATACGTGATATTTCAATAGAAACATGCATTAATTTATCAAATTCTGATGGATGAGAATAACGAAGACCAATTGACATTGATCGAACAGCAGCCGTACAATCATGTGATCTAAATTTTAAGAAATTTATTTATCTTTTTTTATTAATTTAATAAAAAATATAGTTTACATTGCAGAATATGGTTGTGACCAATCATTTTCTGTTAAACGATTAATAGCAGATATAGTGCTTGAACCTAATAAATAAAATTCTGATAAATAATAATAAAAAATCTATTGTTTAAATTATACTTGGATGACGATTTTTTAAATCATTAAAAATTTCTTTAAATTTTTTTACTACATTTGAATATAATATTGGTGATGGATCTCGTTCACCATATTCAGCAAGAACTATTAAGATAGAAAAATAATAATAATAAATGATTTATTTTATTTTGAAATCTATACCTTGAGCAATAGCTAAATGAAGTATAGTATCATCACTTACACGCCATTGAGGAACTAAAATTGAAATTTTAATTAATAATATTTTATAAATAATAAATTCTAACGTTCAATTCGAATATCTTCAATTTTATCAAATCTTTCATAGAATTCATGATGTATATCTTTTCCACTATTGTTAAATTGCCATAATCCATTGCGATAACTAATAATAAAAAACAAAAATTGTTTTATTAAAATTCTTATAAGCATACCCTAATGCATCTCCAACTCCACTAAGAATCATACATGCTTTATATCGTTCTAATAAATTATTTGACATTTTAATCATTTATCTGACAAATTCTTCCATTCCATTCTCAAAGAAGACAGACGAACAAAAAAAAATAATAATAAAAACATATAAACATAGTTTTATATTGATTGGATAATATTATTATCCAATTAAAATATATTTGTTAATATCTTTAGAGCTTTTAATTTTTTAATTGAAAAAGAAAAGTTTTTATTTTATTTAAAATTATTTCTATTCAATAGGAATTTAATTATTTATTTATAGTATCTGTAAGATGATGGCTTGAAAGACTTACATAAATATACTGATCAATTTAATGATTCAACTCTACTATCAGTGGAACCTTTTTTTTCGAATAAGTTTTCATAGAAACGAGATAGAGAACTGTCAGTTTCATTGTTGAAAAGAGCAAATGAAAACGTATCAAATCGTATACTATAGATTTTTGTTACAATGTCCTCTAAAGTTTTTTGCAATCAATTTTTAAAAAAAAGTATGCGGACATTGGTTTCGCATTAAAAATGATTTTTTGTTTCACAGTCTAAGAATTTCGAGCAGCATGCCCATAACACTTGAACAATTGGATCTAAAAGTGTAATCTTCAATTAGCGGCTCATACCTATACTTGATTATTAGTAACTTACTTTAGTCACTTTTTGATGTGTCTGTAATTTCTCTTTCCAATAATAAATACTGATATTTAATTATCATTGAATTTATTGTTTTAAATTTATCTCATTATGTTGATGTTACTTCTGAACCACTTTCATAATATATAACAGCATTTTATTCTCAAATACATAACGTCAAATGATTGATGTATTTACCATGAAATGATCATCGAGTGTGTCGAAAAGGTGTCATCACTACAATTTTTTCATTGAAGTACGATAAATAAAAATACAATATGTAAAGGATATCTCTGAAATTCTGAAACGATTTTAAGAATTCACTGTTCTCGCTTTCTACAAGAGCAAATTCGCTGAAACTTTAGTAGATTGTTATACATATATGGTACTACATAACTGCAAAATTTGAGATCTATACGCTATAGTATGGATAAGAAAGTGTAGCAACACTGACATGTACTAATTTTTAAATTTTCCTGATCATCTTCGGAGTGTGTAACAGTTTTTCTTATTTCGTCTATATCTCAGACTAGGTAGATGATAAAATCTTGATTCTTTTTTCAAAGATACGAAAATAGTACATGATAGTATTGTTTCAGGTTCTCATCTATAGTACAAGCTATAGAATTGAAACTTTACACTTAAGTTGTGCCGCATATGTACAACAATCTACCAAAATTTCAGCAAATTTGCTTTCGTAGAATGTGAGAACGATAAAATCGTTTCAGGACTTCAAGGACATCCTTTATCAATATCTTGATTCTGCTAAATTTTAACTTTACATATTCAATAAATCAAATGATTAAAATAATTTATTTTTAAATATTTGATTTGTATAAAAATAATTTATTTTCTTGTTTTTTTATAAATATACATTTATTAAATGTGACGAATAATAAAAATACAATCATATCTAATTTTAATAATTGAATAAAAATTAATGAATACAGGAAAGATCTTGGTTTATATAAGAGGAAAGTTGAATTTTTACAATTCATGATAGAGATAAAAGAATCAAAAAAAAATATCATAGAAGGTATTTTAATTTACTAGTGAAATAATCCTATCGTGTTACACATTAGAATTCCATTGAGATTGTGATGAGACCATATGACCTAATTACGTATGTTTTATGTGACATAGAATTGAATAGACAAATATTCGTCATAAATGAGACATATGAATAGAAGATAGAAATTTTCAAGTTGGTTAATTAATAAATTTATTGATATTTACATGAATAAGACAAACAGTTAACTTGTTTTATTGTTCATGTTTTTTTTTTTATTTTTATTTTTTGCTGACTTGGGAGTTGAAAAGAACCAAATCGGTTTTTTTTTCTTTTTCTTTCCTCATATATAAAAGCACTAGATGCGTTATGCTTTGTTTTATTCATAAGATGCTTCTTAAACTAAATTATATGCGACATATATTTTCTCTCTACATATACATTGACGAGAATGGCATATGTCGGTTTTTTTTTATTGAAAATCTGGTCAATAGTATCAATAATTTACTCTCTAGTGAATTCTACTAGAATGCGACAAAACATAGTTAGGATCAATACAGATTACAAAGAGAAAAATAAGAATTTCCTTTTTTGTGTTTTTTTTCTCTCTCTTCTTATATCAAATATTTAGCTACATAGAATTATTAATTAGAACTAAGGTAAGTACAAAATAATGATGTACTTGAAAATGTATAAATGAATAAATGTACGTATTATTGTCGATCATTCGTTGTATTATGTACGCAAATGTAATAGAAATCTCTATTTGCTAAGAGATATATAAGTAGACTATTGACTATCAACATTCGTCATCACTAAATGAAGCAACACAATTATATGTTTTGTAGGCGAATAACAATAAGAAAATGATCTACAAGATTCACTTATTTGTAATAGAGTGATGCCAAGAATCGTCGGTCATCATTTACGTTCTTTTTCTTCTTTATTCTATAGTCTCGTAAAAGTTTGTAATGACAATACAAATAACTTTTTTTCTTTATATTCACGAGACGATTCAAAGAAAATCGGACCTCTACTAAGTATATGTATGTAGAAAATACTTTAAATATCATTATTAGAATGAATGAATCGTTTAATAAAATAAAAAAAAAGTTACAACATGCTTCATTTAGTTTTCTTAATAAAGAAATCGCACGATCAAATAAGATTTGTCTTGACAGATATACATATACAAAATTAAGTAATGACAAATTAATCATTATTAATACCTGTATTTCCTTATTTTGTATATTATTCAAAAAGATATATGTTTGTATAGAATGTCCATGATATCAAACTTATCATTAACCACATTTGGTGTCAATCATAATCTATAAGAAGATGGCAAATTATTCTATTGCACAATATATACCATCCAGTAGTATGTATAGATAGCTATATGTCTTTTCGGATAGCATCAATTTTTATTTTTAATTAAAAATCTTTGCCTAAAGACTTATTTTCTTTGCGTGTTTGTCTTCGATGATAGAGAGATAATATGTAATCGTTCTATTATAGCAAGACACCATATCTTGTTTTTTTGATGTTAAGAAACAACAGCTGTTACTTTCTTCTTTTTTTTTTTTTAAAAGGCATTTTCTAGTTTTTTCAACGCTTGAATAGTAAGTCAAGAGGAAATATATTAACCTATTAAGTTTGAGTATTGACGTTTGTAAGATGATATCTGTTGTTGTTTTTTACCCTTTTTTTCTTCACTTAGTATATAATCAAACAAACAAAACATCAATAGATGAAAGATGATATATATATATAAAAGTTAAAAAACAAAATCAATCTTATACATATATCTAGTTTATTTCTTTCGTTATTGATCGTTTACTTATTAGTATATCTAAAGGACTTTTCTATGTCATAATAAATATAAATTTGTTTCTTATATGTTTTTTTTTCTTCTTCCCGTTTTTTTTTTTCTCCTTTGCTTCTTAATGTCCTTCATAATGATGTTCGCATGAAAACGGGTGATTTATTCCAGTTGATGAATGCAGTAAGTATACATCAAGGGAAGAGAGAAAAGAAAAACACTTGTTGTTTTCTCTAAATCATCTTAATAACTCACTTTAGTTCGATGTTATCTGCCTTACATTCTATATAGAGAAATTTATGTCAGGTATATATGTAATGTCTAAAATAAAAAGCAAGAAATCATTTCTTATTTTTTGACATCCTTTTTTTTCTTCTTCTAGATTGAAACATTATGTATAATAGAAACCTATTTAACTATCGAATATATACTATTTATTTATTAATTTTTACAGTATGATGAATCTAAATGGATTCAATGACATATTCATTATTAGACAATAATAGTATTATATTACATTCTACTAAACTTGTTACATCTACTTCCATATCACTATCAAATAGAACAAGTAGTCCTGCTGATTTAACAAAATCATTAATACCAGAACAATATCAAATTATATTATTAAGTTTTGCCTATGGTGTTATATCTTTACTTGCTGTTATTGGTAATTCATCTATTATTTATATTGTTGTACGTAATCGACGAATGCATTCAGTAACAAATTATTTTATATGTAATTTAGCTCTTGCTGATTGTCTTGTTGCTTGTTTTGCAGTTCCATTTCAAGTATATAGTTTTTATTTTGAGAACAAAAAAAAAATATTTTGTTTTTTTTTTATTATTCTTTATTTAGTTTCAAGCTGCAGCTTTACAAAAATGGGTTTTACCACATTTTCTTTGTAAACTAGCACCATTTGTACAAATACTATCTGTTGATGTATCAATTTATACATTAGTAGCTGTTTCTCTCGATCGTTATCATGTAATGCTTCATCCATTAAAACCAAAATTATCAACAAAAAGTGCATTTATAATATTTATTATAATATGGTTTATAGCATTTGTATCATCAACACCAAGTTTATTTTTTTATAATGTTTCTTTTATTGATGATTTTGGTTATCAATGTTTACCTTATAAATATCAAAAACAACAATATAATACTTCAACAACAACAACAAGTACAACTTATGATATACATAAAATTTATATTGTTTATAATATATATTCACAATATATAATCCCATTTATAATAATTAGTTGTGCTTATTTTCGTATAGCATCACATTTATATTTTTCTAAACCAGTTGGACAAACAAAATATCAAGAAGTTATTACACGAAATAAACGTAAAGTAAGATTAATAATTATATATAATCTTATATAAAAAAAAAAAATGAGAAAATAGCAGATGTATATTTCATCATGCTGAGACAATCTTTATTAGATATAAAGAAAGAATTGCATTTATTCTATTAAATACGATTGAAGAATAATCATTTGTAAATATAACTCATATATTTTTTTAATCAAGGACAATTCTTGATTAATCCAAATTCACCATATGTTTAATATACATAACTATTACATCATCTGTTGTGATTATTTATAAGATATAAATATTCTCTTTAATTTATTTAGGTATTAAAAATGTTATTTGTTGTTGTGGCATTATTTTTAATTTGTTGGTTTCCATTACAATTATATAATTTTCTCAATGTATACAAACCTGAAATAAATGAGTATATTAAAAGAATAAAAAAAATATGAAAATTTTTATTTTTATATTTAGTTTTAAACATATTGTAGTATTATGGTTATGTGCAAATTGGCTTGCTATGTCAAATTCATGTCATAATCCGTTTATATATGGTTTTTGTAGTGTATGTCTTTTATTTTTGTAATATTTAAAAGAGAAAAAAAAACAATACATTCTACAGAAATCATGACAGACATTTCTGTTGATAATTGAGACGCAATAGAATATCATAGATTATGTTAAGATAAACAGTAGAATTATTCTTCATTAAGATATATAGCTAAAAGCGAATGAAAAATAGAAGACTAAATATGAATATCAATGCATGAAATATTATATTGTTACATTCTGTTTTTTTTTTCTTCGCACATATGTTAATGATTAAATCTATATAGAATCATTAGTTTGGAAAAAATTAATTCAATTATTTGTTATTTTGTTTTTTAAATGTTATGCCATGTGACATATGAAAAATATTTATTTGTTTTTTTATACTTTAGGCAAGATTTAATCGAGAATTTCGTAAATTATATTCATCGTTACCATGTATTGATAGTGGTCAATTAGAAGGAGAGTTAAATGATAATCATACTAATGTACCATCATCAAGTCAAGCACAATTAAGACGTATAACTTGTCAACAACAATCACCTAATTCATCATCTCAACAACGTTCTCGTCAAAATACGACTACATCAATCAATAGCATACCATTGAATAGTCAATCATCATCAATACCAATCAAGCATAAACGTCATCATTTTTTCTTTTCGAATCGTCATCAAAATCGATTAATTAATAATAATAATAATATTAATAATAATAATAGTTCTTATAGTTCACAAACGAATCGATCAATAACTAATTGTGAAAAATTTTTACCGGATCAAGATTTAACAAATTCATCGAAAGAAAATGATCTTTTATTAATTCATGCAAGTCAATCGACACCTTTTATATAATTTTGTCATTTTTCATTCTTTTTTTTTTTTT
>JAJEKB010019215.1:0-38532 GCA_022393335.1 Macrotrachela quadricornifera
AAAAAAAATGGAAATAGTTTGCAAGCGAAGACCGATAAATATTCAACATTGTTACAACTTTTTTTTTTCTTTCCAACTTGTTATTACAATAAAGACGGTTGACATGAAAAGTAAACAACTATTTTTATTTCTTTAGAATAAAATATATAAAAGTAATGTCGTCATCAAAATGTAAGAATTTTTTTTATTTAAAGCAAAATAACATTGAAATAAGTTGCAAGAAAAAAAAACCAATTGCACAATGGGTAATAGTCCAAAAAAAGAAACAACTGCTGAAAAAACGCTTTCTTCGAATCAACAAGCAGCATCAATAGATGTTAAGAAAGAAGAAATTATAGATACTAACAAAGAAGATGATGAAATAATAAATCAACCGAAAGCACTTTGGTCTCCAGCATTTAATGAATATTGTTTTGGTGATTCACCTGATGATGTTAATAATAAACTTCCTGAACAATTTGGTACAGTAGAATGGATAACATTACCAATCGCTTATGAATATAAATTAGATGAAGTTCGATATTTTATTGTTCGTCTTGATGCTTTTGATGAATTAACAAAATTTATTCCTCCACATATGTATGTATCATCATCAAGTTTTGTTTGTTTTATGTTTACGAAAAAAAAATTATTTCGTATATCTATACGTTTATTACATGATGATCGTGCACCAAATTATCGAAATGTTGTTGAATCATATGCTCGTGCAGTTAATACAGCACTTCTTTCTAATGGAATGTTTCATTATGAAGATGAAAGAATATTTTACTATGCAGATAAACAAGATGATCATACAGCTATTGAAACAATTGAAAAAGGACGAGTTTTTCCTGATGGACAAGTTTGGAATCCATTTCCATCAGAAAAAATTGAAAAAAAATCATTTCATTCATCAAATTCAGATTATTTATATGATTTCATGATAAGTTATTCACATCAAGATAAAGATATTTGTCATAAAATTTATGAAAAATTAAATTCTGATGGATTTAAAATTTGGATTGATTTAGAAAATATGTATGGTTCAACAATTGATCGAATGGCAGAAGCAATTGAAAATAGTCAATTTATTCTTATTTGTATGTCACATAGATATGAAACAAGTCCATATTGTAAAACGGAAGGACAATATACATATAAATTACAACGATCATTTATACCTTTAATTGTTGAAAAAGGTTATAAACCTAAAAGTTGGTTAGGTGCACTTGTAGGACTTCGAATGTATATTGATTTTACTAAATATGATTTTGATACAGCGTATGAAAAACTTCTGACAGAAATTCAAAGAAATAAAACACAAAAATAAAGTTTTTTTACATTTGATTTTTTGAATTATTAAATAAATAAAAAAATTAGATTCTTTTTTTTTTATCTAAGAACTAGCAGAAGTATCGGGCGTTACCTGGGGAAATTTAATCTTGATATATGCAAGCAAAACTTCTATTGCGTTCGAGAACATCTAAGAAAATCTAATCAGTCGAAAGTAGACATGCATAAAATCCTATATTTCGTTATGGCTTAGTTCTAGCTCTTCATTCTATATTATGACCTAATTTCTGCTGCTCTTGTTCTCAGCGACTTTGAAATACTGAGATTGAAAAATTGATCAGAAGTGAAGCCCTCTTCATCCTTACATGTCTAGATACAGAAGAGCTTGATGAAACGTAGAAGTTCTATCGACTTTTTATCTTGATCAAGTATTTATAACAGCATATACGTTTTTCGATCGCATATCCTCACTTTCCCAGTTCCGAAACCATCTAGTTATGTTTCTACTATGGAACTCGCATGGACAATCGATTCTTCGACAGTGTTCCAAGAAAAATCCGTTTTTATCGGAACTAAACACAACGACACATTTAATTAATCTAGAATGTTGCGTTCAAAATACCCATTGGTCGAGAGAATTCTAACAATATATTGTACTTTGTTTCACTGTAACGATACTGAGTTCCAATTGGTTGGAAAACAAGACATACACACACAAAGATTTGTGTGGGACACATTCTTTAACGACTGTAGGAGTCGATATCTATGACAAACAACTTTTGCATCTCATAGACTATTTCTTCGAAATCTCCGCCTCATACGATTCCAAGGAACCCAGTTTCACCAAAATTCGACTTGAATGTGACATGGATCACTCATTCGAATATCTAGCTCATTAACCTCTAGTTCCTAATGTTTCATCTTCGATCATCCAATGATATTCATTTTCCCCAAAACTCGATTCGTATTGGTTTCGAACTAATCTATCAGATTTTGAGGTGATTAGACCCTAATTCGAACTCATCGCCTCTAAAAACACCTGCTTGATTTTTTTCTTGAAAACGTAAGTTTCATCAGTTCATTTTTTAATAGTTGAATTCCTATTGAAAATCGGTCAATCAATCAGATTTCGAGGCAAGTGGACCTCAGATTCAAGCTCAGTATACTCAGTAACTTTTCAATTTTATCGAATGTTTCAATCTGATTGATCAGATGCAGGAACGAACGTTTCGTAAACGAAAGATCAATGTTTCTTTGACAAAAAGCACTTGTTGACCTTCTACTGGATGAGAGAACAGTTCTTGAAAAGTTTGATCACATTTGCTCGTACCGTGACCAAATGTACAAAGAACAGACCGTATTTTAGTGTTCTTTCGAATGATGAGGAACTGGAAGTGTAAACATGGATTTTAGTGGGATCTTTCCGATTGTGTAGTCGGATTTCATCATTTTCAATTTCAAGTTGCCAAAAATTGAAAATTACATTTTTTGAAAACAATACAAAATCCGCTTGACAGACCCAATGTTTTAATTGCTGCGACAAAAATATGAATGAGCGCACTTTTTACGGTCCTACATCAGATAGAGAACAATTTTTGCTATAAAATAAAGTATTTTCGAAATCTGGCAAACATCTTTTTAACATATCACTAATATTTTTACGTTCAAAGGAAAAAAAGTGCGATTTTTTACGCCAAATTTAACATAAAAAATGCTCTTTATTTTTAAAATGTTATCTACATGTTAATGAGATGTTCGCAAGATTTCGAAAATACCTTATTTTTTAGGAAAAATTGTCCTCTATTTGGTGTAGAACGGTAAAAAGTACGCTCATTTATATTTAGGCAAAGATCAACTTATTCTCGACGACGTCCATTATAGTCGTGATAAATTAACTCGATGTTGTGTAAAAAGTTATTGCAAAAGCCATGCACGTTATGATGGAGTAATTTATGAAATATATCAAGATCATATATGTTAAGTACCAAATCCAGATGAAATTGAAAAAGTTGTATATAATCATGAATTTAGAAACAAAGCCAATCAAAGTCATACACTAAGATTAATTATACAAGAAGCAAGGCTCAAACTATTTTTAGATACCATTGCTATTATTCCACAATATACAGAATCATAACGTACAGTTCAACGTGTTAGAACAGATGAGGATATTGCAACAGAATCTAAAATATTTGCTGATGTTGTTATTCCACCAAAATTTCAACTTACCATTTTAAACCAACAATTTCTATAATACGATATATAATGATTTTGATAATTGATTATTGATATTTGCTAGTACGATAGAACTAGATCTTCTGAATAAATGTCAAAGTTGGCATTGTAATGACACTTTTAACATGAATATTTGAAATAATATATCAAAATTTTGCAATACATTTGTTTTCTAATTCATAGGTAGCTCCGAAGTTATAAGAATAAATGTACTCTATTCATGACTTAATTAGAGGGCTTAATGATCTCCCCAAAAATAGATATCGTACCATTTTCCATGGGATATCGATACCCCTATAAATTTTTGCGATGTTGCCGGATCATCATAAATCTGCATAAGATACCGTTTGAATAACCACGTATCAAAGATTTACAATAAGATAGGGTGTTTTCTTACCGGAACCGATAGGCAGATCGTTTACATTTCTACAATATGCCGCTCAATTCTGAGGAACATCCTTTCAGTTATCGTACATTGAAAGTTTGTAAAGAAACAACTTCGTCTTGAGTGCAAGCAATGTTTGATGGAAGATTGTTACTCGTGTATGGTGAACACATGTGCGTGTACGTTATCTTCCTAATGGCAATCGATTTCCTATGGGATGCCGACGATACCCTCTTGTATGACACCAATATCCTATTGAATGGCACAATTGCGGGTAGAGTGTAAGATGAAGAGTTCATACTTGATTTCGAAAGCTTTCGTCAGTTTGCTAGTATATCAATACCATATATCAAACAGCGATATTCTATTGGAAATGGTATGATATCCAAAAATCAAACACATCGCCAACTGCTAGGATTCTTATGGTTTTTGAAAATTTATTATCAGTTAAAAGATGTTTCATCAGTAAATCTTGATGTCATTTTGTTGCTATATGTTGGATAATCTTATTCACATTTGAATACATTTGAAAAGTAAGAACGTCCGTTATTAACTTATTGTTCTAACGATCTAATTAAATAATTAATTTTTTATAATTATAGGTTCTGTGACAACACTACCAAGTTCAATGTTTTCTGAAACCTTACAAATTGACCGGTAAATTTATTGAATTCAGTAAATGGATTTCTTTTTTTATTATAGATTGACCTCAATATGACATTTGTAGATATATTTATCATCTAATCTGACGTAAAAGATCCGGTATGAAAATCTTTCTACAAGACCAAAAAAGGATCTTACCCTCAACTCAAGTGAAGATCCTTTTCGGTTCAATGAAATACCTTATTTTAGAGCGTAGATGACTAGTTTGGCTAATAATATTTAGATATCAGTTGTCAGAGATTTGTCAGGGTCTCTATTCCACTGTAGTAATAAGTGTTTTCTGATTATAGGTTGAAATCAGAATTTGAATCGATATGAGTTGTATTGTGCGTAATAATAGAAAGTTGGAAAGAAAGAAAAAGTGAGTATTACAACATTTTTTCTTTTCTATATCACTGTTTCAACCAATACTTCCTCAGGTTTCTTCTTGTCGGTTCTGATATACAATGAGTCATTCCTGTTTTATGTCAAATAAAGATTTGTTGGAATTTTCTTATTTCAACTTGCCATAAGTGTGTGAAGTAACATGCAAAAGTACAATTAAGTGCAGAAATGCTGCGATTAATTTGGATTCTGAGCGAAGGTTTAACTCCAGATACTTCATCAACAGCCATCGAAATAGAGATACAAAAACAATTACAAGATCAAGTTGAACTTCCTCTAACTTTCGACAATATATTCGATTGTCCGATTGTACTTAGAAGCTCTTTAACAAGCACAGAAAAAAATATTCTCATTATGCATGCTGATGTTGCTGATGAAACACTTCCGGAAGTTCACCATTTATGTCATGTAGTCTGTATTTTTGTTTATCGAAACGATTTTGATGAGAATTTTAGTGAGCAAATTACACATTTTCGAGACAAATTTAAAAAGGTAAGTAATTCTTGGTTCGAAACCTATCACTCCGGGTATTGATGGATAAAATACGAGCAAATTATTTTAATTTTGGCTTTTGTAACAGTAGGACCTAAGTAGTGTTCAATATCTAAAACTTTTAGGATTTGGACATGGTGCTCAAACGATAATTGAACAAAGAAAACTTTGAATGTATACGTTCAGTATATTTCGATCAAATGGACTAATTGTTTTAGACCTGAATAACCGTTTACAATTACTATACATTTATAAGGAGAACATTTTCGAAAATTATTTTGCAGTAGTACAACCAACTAGAATCGAAAACGGTAATCTTTTTCAAGTTTTGAAAAAGCAGCATTGCAGTTTTATTAATGACTGAAACTTTTAAATTCACTGAGCAGGAAACTAAACGATATTAGCAAAGAAAATGAGTATGTTCTTTTTACATTGTTCAAACGTTTCAATTGTTGGTTCAAGTTAGCTATGTTACTTTAAAATAATTTTCAGAAAAACATTTCCTTTATGAAGCTCAGCTTTGCATACATGTTTATCAGTGCCGAAAATATCAGCCCGTCTGATTGAAATAGTTTGCAGATTTGTACTCAAGCGCTTCTTCAGTGTTCTCAGTCGTTTGATGCTGTGTAGGAAAAAAATACTTTTGGTAAAAGTAGAATAAGTATTCTTTTGATGAATGATCCAATCTGCTAAGCAGCAATCTTCACCCTTATTGTGCTTAGTATGTCCTGAGAATATTTGCTCTTTTGGTCATATAAGTTTTGTAAAATGATAAAGTTTTTATAAATAATACGTCTGTTTGAAGGTTATTGTCGTCAAGCAAGATGACTTAGTAAAACATGTAGAAGCATTCAAGCAGCGTTGGTATCGGAATTCATCTGATTCGTTTTTGTTCGGTATAGCACATGATAATAGAGCAGATCGTTCAGCAACAACTATCAATGGTGGCTTCGTGTTGTCTCAACTACTCGTTCATATACTTTTTCGAATGAAATCATTGCCACTTGATCGAGAGGAGTTTTGTACTCAATGCATGAAAGTTTTTCAGAAAAACTATGAGGTCGAAAAGAACAAACTTTGGTTGGAAAAAATGCTCGAACAACTGCGTAAGTTTCAAGAGGATATTTACGAAGATGATGCTGTTTTGAAATGGTATACTAGAGATTCTTTTCTCTATCGTATATTAAATGAAAGTCTACGAACAGATGAAATTGGAATGCTATTTCACAGTCGATACGTTATTAGAGAATTGAATGAACAACTTATCAAACGACAATATAATTCTCCTGTTCGTGTTTATAGAGGACAACGAATGTCAAATGAAGAGGCAGAATTACTTGCAAAATCTGTAGGTCAACTTGTCTGTATGAAGTCATTTTTATCAACTAGTCTCGATCCAGGAATAGCCGAAATGTATGCTAAAGCTGTACCTCATAGTAATACAGAAGAAGTTGCTTTTGTTATATTTATTATCGATGCAATCCCAAGTGACAGTAACAAAAGACTACGACCGTTTGCGGATATTACGCAGATCAGCTATTTTGGATCACCAGAAAATGAAGTTTTGTTCATGTTAGGTACAGTCTTTTGCATCACAAATGTTGAACAGGATATTGATAGACGATGGATTGTATCGATGACTATGTCTGATCAAGAAGACATTGAATTAAATAAGCTTTTTTCATGGGTTGAAGATCGAGACGACATCGATAAATCGGATAATAAGACATTTCATAGTTTTGGAGTGTTACTGTTAGGCACGGGAATGCCATATGAGACAGAAAAGCTTTATCGTCATATGTTAAATGAATATAAATTGTTTCCACCAAAGGATATTGAATTTGCAAGATGTTATCTTATGTTAGGCAAAGCTGCGTTGGTTGCAGGGCTCGCTGAAAACGCCAATTGTTGGTGGGAGAAACCCTCAAATTATGGACAATTAAATAATGACGGTCATGTTAAAAATGAAAAGAGCAAGAAAATTCTTGATCAACTTCGGCGAGCAAGTTCAAAATTTTTCCAATATTCCAAAGAAACTACTCTTACATCTTCTCCCAACCAATCCTATCAGCTCTCCAATTTTGAGAATGCTCGCAAATATTTTGAACAAGCATTATTCTACGTCAATAAGATTGTCCCATTCGATTGGCTTTTAGTCGCCAGTATTCATCATTCTCGTGCAAATACCTATCGAGCCTTGCATGATTATAAAAATGCCTTGAAAGATTATGAAAAGGCGCTTTGTTACTATAAAAAATGTGTAGGAGAGGAACATCGTTTAATAGCGGAAATTTATGCTGATTTTGGTCGAATGTATTATGAAAAGAGACAATCAGATCAGGCTCTTGATTATTATACACGCGGTCTCACTGTAGCACAAAAAATTCTACCAGATACTCATCCAGAGATGGGATTGTTTCATATTGGCATCGCTATTGTTTGTTCTGGAATGGGGGACATCGACAAAGCACAATTTCATTTTGAAGCTATTGCAAATATAGACTTGAATGCATGTCCAAATGGAAATCCCCCACTTTCTACATATTACGAAACTTTATATATATTTTATGCCCATAAGAGTGACATTAATCGTATACCAATGACTCAGATACCGAGCGTAAAACAGAATTCCTCGCAACGAACTGGAATTATTTTTTACCGTTGTCCATGGTGTGATAGTTATGTTTGGATTTATAAAGCATTTTTCTTTTGTAAAGGATCTCCGTGTTTTCGATGTCTAAAACAATTGTTAACAATACGACCACCCCGATTGAGTTCACGCCTTCTCCACTACGTGAGTTATTTGGATCATTTTGCTCGTCGTATGGAAAGCGACGATTTGAATTATCTACTTGCACGTGAATTACGACACCAACATATACGATATTTATCTGATAAAGACTCCGTTAAACCAGATTAAATAAGAGTTTTATTTCTTAATTATTTCTTCTAGATACTATTTTAAATGATCAGTGACTCTATAAATGTTCAAACATTATTCTTTACTGAATATAACAAGTAGCGTGGATCGAGGCGATCCACTAGGTCCCTTGACTGTAGGTTCGGACTAATACCCTGGCAACAAGTACATTCCTTTTAGAGACTAATATTACGACTAAAGCCTATGGGATAGGTCTCGATAATAATGAATAATACCACCGATGCATAGTAGTTGAGGACCCAAGGGTACCCCAAATATATAGTAGTTGAGGGCCTATGGATACCTGCAATCTATAGTGCTTGAGAACCTGCCCGTAATAGGCTACGTGAGCATGTGTGAGTCCTAGCAAAAATGTATTCTGATTGATCGAAAAAATTGAACAATCAGAGGGTGTGCGGACAAACACACCGTCAGTTTCTGGATTGAGATCCTCACTACAGTCAAGGAAATGTCTACAACAACCTTTAATCTATCCAAACTACCCCATACTTCACCCGTATAATAGTGGCAATATTGAGGTTCCATCATGCCATTTGTATAATGGCCAGCCCAACTCCCTGTTTTTTCACTATTATATTGGAACAACATCCTGGTGTTCGAGGCGAACGGTAGCATCTAGGGGTGCCTTCATAGTATAGCACTTCAAATCCTAGACGTACCTTCATGGTATAGAAGTTCAGGAACTACGGATGCCTTCATAGCATAGAACTTGAGAAGCTATATGTACCTTCATAGTATACAGCTTTGGGACCTTTCGGTATACCCATTGTATAAGGCTTAAGGAGCTACAGTTAAACTTACACTATGCTACTTTAGGACCCATGAGTTCCATTATAGAGTAGGACTTGAGGAGTCATGCTTACCTGCATAGTATAGCAGTTCAGGACCTGAGGATATCTCCCTAGTATAGGGCTTCAGGACCTAAGAGTATCCTCATAGTATAGCAGTTGAGGATGTTTTTTTGACCTTTGAACCCATTCTAAATTATGTTTTTTGACCTTTGACCCAGCGGACAAACACACCGACAATTTCGGGATTTAGACCCTGACCTAAAGTCAAGGGGAAAAGTTATCAATATGATAGTTACTGAAATCGCATGTGTAATTTTGTTCGAATCTTGTGCATCACACTAGTGTTTCAGTTTGCAATGATACTTTGTATATGAAAAATGAAAGGAGTGTTGTTATTTAATTACTTCGACGATACCTATGAAAAAGATAGGATTTTGAGTAGCATAAATTTCTACTGTATATTTCATGGGATTTTTATACTGATGCATGGATAAATCAACAAGATAGTTTGAAGAGTAAAAACAAACAAGAAGTCTGCAGTTTCATTTATAAGAATATGACACATCGCAAATACCTTTAAGGTTTCGTTATTTTGAGCATTTCAACTAATTTGAAAGCATGCATGCAAACTTTTTAGCGTAGAATTTATGTCTTACACAGAATTAACCATTTGTAATTTTTCGGAGGATAATATGATTGACGAGGGAAAGTTTCTTATCTGTAGTGTATGTAAAATGAAAAATTTCGAAAATAGACACGAAGCTAGGCTAGTCACATAAAAAGTATGATCAGTATAGATCTCAGAGTTATATTTTCTGATTTGTTCGTCATTTATTATAATTCTCAACAATTGTTAAATAAAAGTAAGAGTGTTTCTTTTCTTCCTCCCCGTCATAACACTCAATTATAAGGAGGCATTCATTAACTCCACATTGCCATTTACTTGTTGTATTTTCTACTATTTGTTTAATTCTTACTTTTGAGTATATCTTCCATAAACAGTTATTCACAAATTTTAATAGAATCACTAATTGAACAGAGGAAAAAAATCATTTTTAGTTTATATATCGATGGAGTATTACTATGCGCGCAAGTGTTGGTCAATAATCAATACAAAAAGGCAAAAGTAATAGTGACATAGTTACATCTCTTCTAGCAGTGAAAAAATATAATTCATCAGTACTATAAATTTGATGTTTTTAGAGTGAATAATAAAATCGAACTTAAAGCATGTTAATTATTGCCAAATAGTTTGACCAAGATCAATCGTTGGTAGATCTTCCACAAAGGGCATTATTGGAATAATATTTTTTATGACTTTCGGTGATGATGGTGGTGATGATGATGATGATGTAGTATCTTTCTCTTCTAACTGTTGTCTTAAATGTTCAATAATTTCTTCTCGTCGTTTCATTTTTATTTTCATTTCTTCTATATCTTCTCTTAATTGGTTTATTTGTTCATTTAGCTTTTTGTCAGACTTTGATTGTTTCCTAATACAAATTTTAAAGAACAATTTTACAATAAAATGGATTTATCTTACTGATGTGATGCAGGTATAGTACGTATTGGAATACAAACATTAACACTTCCAGATAATTGAGCAAAAACGTCTTGAATAATTTCCTAATCATAAAAATAAGGTTAAAAATAAATAAAGAAAGTCATTAACTCTTTTATATCGACTATCACGCAAACCCAAGTTTGAATCATGTTTTGGATTAGTCTTTAAAATAGAAAAAGAAATTGAATGAAAGTATTATACAAAAAATATTTGAAGAGCAAACCTGTGTATTATCACTCTGTTTACTTCTATCAAGTTTATCGAGTGGATATATACGACCACGACGATTGATCTATATCAAAAATTAAAATTAAGATTTTCATAATTTACTATGAAGGTATACAGACGATAAAGGCATTCGATATATTATTTGCAATTTGCTGATCGGTAATTTTTGGTCGATATCTAGCAGCAGAATAGGATCTTTTTTCAGTGAGAAGTCTAAATTATTTTATTGCTTCTTTTTATTATATGTAATTTATAGTACTCACTCTAATTTATATCGATGAGGATTCATGTCTAATAATTATCTAAAAAAAGAAGCAAAAGAAAAATTTGAACAGAAAAAAAATCTCATACACATTTTTTAGTTTGAATATCCTCAATCTCTTTTTGAATTATATTAATGTCTGCTAAAGTACCGCTTCTGTATCCATATAATGTAGGTTTCATCCAGGATGCTTCTTCATATTTAGAACCATTATCTAATTTGATTCCTGGAGCACGAAAAAATTCGTATAGTAACCAATGATTATCTTGTGATCTTGATGATGATATTGGATGTTGAATTGGTAATCGATGATTATCTTTATCTTTGGTAAACTTAAAAAGACGACGTTGTTGATTTGATTTTGCTGAACAAATAATATTAACAAGAATAGTTGCTAATTCATCTATATTTGTTTTAGATTTTGGTGAAAATCCTAAAGTTATCAAATTTTGATCACGAATCGTTTCAATAACATATTTAATTGCAAAATTTGCTATAAGTTCATTTGGTTCTTCTGTATTCTGTCGTTGTTGTATAGATTCTCTTTCAATTGATTTTGTTTTTGATATAGTAGATGAATGAGTAGGATTTTTATTGAGACGAATAAGTTGATCCTTATATCGATCGGTTATTTCACATACTGTCTGACGAGCTACCGTAAAAAAATCTGTATGATTACCCATACTTGCAATAGGAAATAGTTTATCTTGAATTAATTTGTAATCTTTTGTATATAGAAAATTCAAACCTTTTTCTGATGATGAATCTAATGGAAAACCAAAGGCAGATACAAATGAATTAGGTTTACTCATATAATTAACTATCCATGTTATACTACAAAAATAATCAAATAATTTATTTTATATATATTTAAGCATGATTTAATTTACCTATTAGATGAATCTTTCAGATTGTGTAATACAACGGGTACATGATAAGTTATCAACGAAAATGCTACTAAACTTTCACTAAGTCGTCGCCGAAGAACATCATAAAAATTCTGACAATTACCAGATGAATCATTTTCAAATATTTGATGGTCTGTTTTAATAGCAATTCGATTAGCTTCAATACGTTTCATAACTGAGTAGCGATGAGCGACCAATGTGCTTAACTCTCCTCTAACATTATCTTTGCTAAATTGTTCAAGACATTCAAGCCATAATTTACAAACATTTGGATCATTTTGAAATTTATTATATAAATTTTCCATAGATTGATATGCATTGACAAAATCTTTTTCAGCTTCTTGACATAATGCCATAAAAGCATATGCTTCTGGGCATTCATCACTATCAATGGCAAGTTGATATTCTTCTAGTACCTTGTTATATGATGCAAGACGATTCTCTGTAAATGGTAATAATTCTTCTTGTTCAATAGCTGATAAAAGATGAACATTCATATTCCTTCGTATTTCGACTTGTGGGGAATATGGAGAAGATGGTATTGAATTAAGTGTTTCTATTGGAATAAAATCTTCTGAATCAGATAATTCTAGAGTGACTGGTTCCGTTTGTTGAAAACCAAAAGCTCGACGTCTTTCATGTAGAGCAAGATTTAAACGTTCAGTTCGTTCATATAATGTACCCAATTCGTATATAATATCTTTATCTTGTGGAGCAAGTGTATGTGCTGTATTCAAAGCTTCTAATGCTTCGAAATATTTATTTTCGATGAGATATGCACGTCCAAGACGAAAATAAGCTCTAGCATGTTTTGAATTTAAAGCAACAGCATCGAGAAGTTTCTTTATTGCTATATCAGAATTTCCAAGAGAATGATAAATAAGTGCTTGACGAAAATATATTTCAGCACGATTATATTTATTATCCGATTGAGATTCTAATGCATGATTAAATTGTTCAAGTGCTTGAGAATATTGTCCAAGTTCACTATAAGCAATACCTAATTGAAGATAACTTTGAAAATCTTGAGGATCAATATGTAAAGCTGCTTGAAAATCTTCTTTAGCTTTTTCATATTGACCAAGATAAGCTAAAATTCTTCCACGACAACATAAAGAATAAATTGTTTGATTTTCTATCTCTTTATTAGCTTCATTTAAATCAGATAAAGCTTCTTTAAAATTGCCCATGCTAGAATAGACTAGACCTCGATTTAAATAACCATTATGTACATTATCTTCTTCTGTTTTTTCAATGAATGTAGAAAAACTTTTAATTGCATCTTGATATTCACCAAGTTTCCAATAAGCAAAACCTTTTTGATAATAAAAATCAACAGGGATTATTTCTTCATTCTCCTCGAAAATATAAAGAGCTTGTTTGAAAGCATCAATAGCTTGTTGATACTCATCTAATTTATTACAGGCGCATCCAAATAGATATTGAGCTCTGCCATATTCATCACAATTAGAATCAACATTAGTAAATGCTAATTTCGCTTTTTCATACTGACCTAATTGTGCTAACTTACAACCATCTACGAATGAATGTGAAGGAAAGCCCATCGATACATCCTTTACATGATAAATATATAATATCAATTTATTTTGAAATTCATTTGCTTTCTTACTTGATTAGTAGAAGTAAATGATTGTGATGGAGTTTGTTTCTTATTCATTTTAGGCAAGTCTTTTTATTTCCAAATAGATTTTGTTTTTCACAGTATATATAACTTGAAATTGTCAATAAATTTTATAAAAAATAAAATTATACTCTAGATTTATTTATTCTTTATATTACAAAAAATTTCTCAATTTCTTGAGAATAAATAAAAATGATAGAAATTTAATTTCAACTATTCTCACATGATATTTGTGAAGAAAATATATATATTTCGCTTACCTCTATTTTATTAATATACTAAAGTATGTAAAAATAAAATGAAAGCAACCGTTTGTTTTTTTTTATAACTCTCAAAGAAGATAAGAAAAAAATGAAACACCTAGCACTTTATTACTATCAATGTTGACATTAATATGGTGTATTTTTGCAAGAAAAAAACAAACGATAGATATCATACATTAAGAAGAGTTATAAATTTTTATTTACTTCCTTGTCTCATAATATATATTACTTATTTTAAATGAAGAATCTTATCATATTAACTATTTAATTCTTCATATTTCTATGTAGAATTGTCTTAAGTGATATTGAATTCATGAAACCTTACTCCCTTTAATTTGTATAATCATTAAAATATCGTAACGAGTATTTTTTTCTCTCAAATATATCATAAACATATAAAAAGAAAGCTACACCAATTTTGCTTTTATTGGAGGAATTTAAGATGAAATGCGGAGGTAGTATTTCTATTTGATTTTCTCGTTATTTTATGGGTTACTCAGGTTGTTTGATAGATTTTTTGTGCAAATTCAAATTGTAAACTAGAAAGCTCAGAATAGTTTTAAAATGCAGGCGAAAAATGATGCTACAATTTTATCGATTTTCCTGTAATTTGTGTTTCTTAAAAACTTATTTGATAGAATGTTCAAGAATCAGAAGATGCAAATCTAGAACAGTCAGTTTTTAGTAAATATTAAATTTTGAAATCAGCGTTACGACAAAACTGCTATAATATCTTTAGAACTTATTATAGAATCAATAAACTCTAGTTTATTCGATAGCAGACATTTTACTTGATTGTATCACTATAAATATATGACATCTTGATTCCTCATCCTTGGTAAATTATGATGAAACGTTCGATACTTGATCACGAAACTAACATTTTGAAACTCCACAAGAATTTGATTCGAATCTTGACCTAGATTCATCTGCTGGACCTGGAAATTGTCTTGTAGACTGCATACATATGAACAAATCTATAGTGAATTTTTCAGAATCATAGCCTATAGAGAAGTGATGTTTCATATTATTCAATACCCTTGAATGAACATTTTTAAAAAATCATTGAAGTAAGATAGATCATGTAACTGAGTTAATCAGAGAAATTTTTCTTTATCATTTGTCCCAATTCTAGCAAAATTCAATGTGTCTCAATAAGTTTCAAAGGTATTTTTGTGACAGTCTTTCTTGAGACGTTTTTATTTCATCTGCCACAATTTCATATATTTAGTGCAATATGTAGTTCTGATTTTGTAACAATCAAATAAGTAAATAGAAAAATTTTTAAAGCGAAGTAATTAGTATACAACTTTCCTCTTTTTTAATAGGAAGTTGCAGGTCCTTAATTTTGTACACGTAGATCCGGAGAATGACTAAGTCAATATTTACTGCATTACTTCGATCACTTCTACATCAATGACTGTTGACAATATGTTCTGACTACGTTTTTATGTTGAATAATTACAAAATGAAAAAAAAAATACAAAAATGACGCATAGAAAAATATAGATTTTCTGTTCTCTCACATTACAGGCCATCAATATGTACATAATATTAAGAAAAAATATGATTCAATTGTGACATGATACAGCTTATACAAATAGTTAAGTCGAAATTTTTTGTTTTTCAAGAATTCTTCTTCAGGTAAAATATGTTCAATTATTCCAATTTTTTTTTTTATAATTTATTATGGATCATCAACATTCTTTATGTTTTCAAAGACCACCATTAACAGAATCACAAATATTATTGGTAGAATGTATTCCTTAATTTACAAAAAAAAAAGAGGCAAGAGAAAATTGAGAATATAATAACATCTTATTCCTTTTTCGGTCAATTAAGAACGATACATCTAACAATAGGTCGTTTGCAGTGATTTTTCCTTTTGAAAAATCTGCTATACGAGATGTGAGAAATATCCATCAGCGAAACATGAAATTCCATCAGTCACAACAGACTATACATATATAATGACGTCATACAGAAGAAAAGGAAAAGACTAACGAACATGAGTGTAAGATAAAGAAATGTCAACGACAACCTAAACAGTATTTAATGTTAGGAAATTTTAATATGCTGCTCACAAGAGTGACTAATACGAATAAGTAAATTTTAACTTGATAAAAACAGTATATAGACATAATCCTATCTAAATGGTAATAAAATATTCATATTCACATTCTTTTATCAATAGATTGAAATATTATTTCTATCTTTATCATTAATTAAAAGTTAAAAACATTCTAAATTTCTCAATTCATACAAATAAATATCATCCAATAGAGTATAAACTATGACAACCACATCTGCAGTGGCAAAAAGAAAAAAAATTCCAATATATGAATATAAAACTATCACATCATTGAGAAAGAGAAAAGAAAAAATATTTATTTTTAACACGTGTATTCAATTGCAGAATAAAAAAGAAAAAAGAAGGCAACTATTTTATGCTAAATAGAGAATTCAATAATAATAATTTTATTTATATATATTTCTAGATATGTTTGAAAGTATTATAGTTTTATTTATTAAACGTTATATAGCACGTTATATTGAAATTAATATTGATCAATTATCAGCTCAACTTTTATATAAACAACAAATAATTATTGAAAATTTAACATTAAATAAAACAATATTAAATGAAGATATTTTTTTAAAATTAAAAATACCATTTAAATTTGAATCAATTTCTATTGGAAAAATTCAATGTCAATTTATTTTAAGTTCATTATTTTTTCATTCATCATCACCAGCATTTATTATAAAAATTGAACATGTTTATATAATTCTTAAAGATAATAATAATAATAATAATAATGATTTTTTAATAGAAAATTTTGATGAAAATAATAATAATAATAATATTATTAAATCTAATCAACTTGATTTATTTGAACAACAATTAGAAAAAGAATTTGAATGTTTTGGTGAAGTTAAAACATCAAAATGGAATGTTCAAAGATTACTTATGTCATTTTCAGAAAAATTACAAATTGATATATTTGATATACATATTAATTATCAAAGTTCATTATCTTATATAATTGGATTAACTTGTGATAAAATACAAATTTCAAATGAACCATCAAATGAAAATATGAATCGACAAATAATTCAAATAATTAATCTTGGAATTTATATTGATATTAATAATTCATCTATACATTCCTACATATTTTCTCCATCAAATTCTATTGAAATTCATCTAATACATAATCATTTTCAAATTAATCAAAAAGAATATCATTATGAATTTGAATGTATATTAAATGATTTAAATATGAAATTTAATATAGAACAAGCTCGAATTTTAATAAATATTATTTATTTAATACAAAATTCAATATATCATCGAATGTTAATATCAGATAAAAATCGACCAAATATAAAAATATCTAAACAATCAGCTAAAATTTGGTGGCGTTATATTATTTTAACAATTCGTCGAAAACAAATGTATTTAAAAAATTTAACTACTAATTATTGGTTTAATCGTTCGTTATTTCTATATCGTTTACATCAATTAATTATTTATAAACATTTATATCGTTTATATATAGATAAGAAATATTTTAATTCATCAAATTTTTCTTTACAAGATAAAATTTTAATGAATAAAATTGAAATTGAATTTGATATAAAATATCTTTTAATTATACGTCGATCTATATTTCAAATAAGAATTAATGAAGAATTAAATCATAAAAGAGAAATAATTAAATGGTATTCAAAATATGCAAAATGGATAACAACAAAATTATTTGATTTATGGGAAAAAAAATCTTTAATAACAGAAAATTCTGATAGAATTTTAAATGAAAATAATATTAAATTTGAAGAACAAGTTAAGATATTTATTGCTAAATCACTTGAAGATGAAGATTTATTAGAAAATTGTCATAATACATTAATTTTTCGTTTTAAATTTTTTCTTAAATCAATACAAATCGATTTATTATCATTAAATAATGATATACATTTAATTTTTTATCTAAAAAATTTATCAATAATAGAAGAATTTCGATTACAACAACAATCGATATTAATTTCTGCTAATCTTGAAGATATATATGTACGTAATCAAGGACAAATTGATACATTTTCTACTATTATTTGTTCGAAAGATAATTCACAACAAAAGTAAGTTATTTCTTTGTAGAATATGAACATTAGCTATGTATTCATTTTATCACTTGATAATTTGCGATCGTCTGTAAATGAATAATTTTGAATTTAAGACATTTAAAAACATGAATTTATAATTTACTTTTTGTTTATAGTGTATCACAATCAGTACCTATTTTCAAGCTTTTATTTGAAAAGAAAGGAAAATCAAAATATTTAAATCAATCTGTTTATTCAATTGATATTCGTAGTTGTGGTTTCTGTATAACTTGTTGTCCTACATTTGCTCAACGATTACATCATCTTTATATATCAATTTTCGATCAATCTTCTCTATCATTATCCTTATCTTTTTATGATTTAAAACAGATTAAAAACTATATAATTAAAAATTTTATTTCAATGTTAGAACAAATTATACCTACACCTAATCTGAATAGTAGAAAACTGACTATAGCTTATTTACAAAATATTAGACGAACTCAACATCGAATAAAACGAAAATTTCATATTAATATAGATATAGGTGCTCCAAAAATTATTATTCCTCTATCAAAATATAATTCATTTATAATCGATTTTGGATCATTGATAATGACTAATAATACAAATGATGTTATAGCAGAATTACCATATACTGAACTTACTCAACAACAATTTCAAGTAAATGATGATGATAATGAAGAATTTTTAACACCTGATAGTTCACCTCTAGGAAATGATATTCCATTAGAAGAAGAAACTACATATTATTCAATTAATATAATCACAGAAGATATTAAATATTCATCCTGTTCACTCAATATTCGTGATATACACGTTCAATATTCAAATGATCTCTCACAAATAATAGAAAATTTCAATGTTAATTTTATTCTCCAACATTCATTAGATCATCTATGGCCATTGACTAATATTTCTGGTTCATTACAAAAGATTATTATTCATTTAGATTCTGAAAAAATTCAAAATCTATGGCAGTCTATAAATCCTTGGATTATATTTATGAATAACTTAATTCCTAAACAAAATTATCATCTTAATATTTGGTCTATTTTTGATTTTCATTTCAATGAAATAGATATACAATTAAGTTATAATTTAAATCCTCTATGTAATATTTATATGGAAAATATTGATCTATCATTAATTAATAATAAACAATCTGATGATTTTATTTTTATTTTACAAACTTTGACAATTTTTGATTGTATACAAGATAATGAAATTTTATTAAAAATTAATCAAATATCAAATGTAAATAATCCATTTATTCATGTTAATATTTCTCAAAATGATATTGAAAATAATTTATTAATTGATATTAATATAGAAAAATTTTATTTTATTTTTAATCCTAAAATAATTTGTAGATTAATCAATTTTTTAATGAATATTAATTTATTATCTTCGAATCGAATATTATTTAGAAATTTTAATAATAAAGAAAAACAAACATGTTATAAGATCAATATTAAATTTCAAGAAATTAATATTCTTATTACTAGTATTACATCAGCAATGATATCAACTGAAGTGTATATAAATAATATTTCATTAAATATTTTATCAAATCTATTTTTAACATGTGAAGGTACGATTAATTCTCTACAAATATTTCATATTATAAACAATAGTAAACAACAACAATGTATTGATATGTCAACGATTTATTCTAAACAAAAGGATCTTATTGTTGATTTAGGAGTTCAATTGAATAATAATAATGATATATCAGATAATAAAGCATTGTATTTATTGTTAACAACCATGGAGAATAATAATGATAATTTATCTATCAAAATGACTTCAATTTCTTATATTCATTCATTACAAATAATCTCTATTTGTCAACAAATTTTTGATTATATGACTGAAAATTGTCGGTTGTTTGTAAAGAAAGAAAATGATATTAAATGGTTATACAATTATTTTATTTATTTAATATTAAATATTGATCTTAATAAATTAAAAATTAATTTTCCAAATAATATTGCCTTACAACTCGATTGTATTTCTATAAAAAAAGATCATAATCAATTATCAAATTATGAGATCAATATTAATCAAATAAATTTTCTTAATACAATTCAATTTGAAACTGAATTAAATCATATTGATTTTTCATGGGAATTTATTGAAAATATTTCTATTAATCTTAATCTTGAAATAACAAATAGATCAATAGGTATAATTTCAAAAATAAATTCTCCTATTCAAATATTTCTTAGTCAAAATCGAATAAAATTTCTTGAAGAAATTTTACATGAAATATTTCTTTATAATACAAAATCATTATTTAAATTCTGTTTTCATTTACAATCATATCAAATGATTATTATATTTCAAACAGATTATAATAATAAATTAATTCCTATATGTAAAGGAATTTTAGAACAATGTCATATGTTATATAAATTAGATTATCCAAATAATAAAATACTTAATATTCAATTTAATTCTTTTCATATGAAAGATTATTTTAAAAATATAAATGAATCTTTTATACAATTAAATTTTCCATCATATATTGAATTAAATAGTCCTATTATGGATAATCAACAAACACAATTTAATATTAAATTTAATCAAATTGATATTAAATTTATTAAATCAACATGGATATTTTTATCTGAAATAATTCAAATAATTAATTATAGAAATTATTTTTCAACATGTTTTGGTGAGTAATAGGAATTCATATCATATGTCTCTTCGAAAAAATTTTAGTGAAAATCGACGACACTCCAACTATCAAATAGCTTTTGAGTCGATACTATGTGCGCTATGTAGACCCAAATGAATTATGAATACTCTGAAGAAAGTTCTAGCCACTAGCCTATTGCTACGGAGATATTGCACTTTTACAGTATTCTTTAAAAATGAATGTTTTTGAGATTTTTTCATCTGTTTTTATTCTAAAATAAGAGCATCAAATCTGCCAGTTTATAGAGACAAGCTATTCGTAACTGTATCCTAGGATAGAAAGGGCGGAAAAATCTGAAATAGTCACAGTAAACTGTTTTCGTTGAAGTTTGTCTCTATTCCAAAGTTTCAAATCGAAATTCGAAAATCAGTTTTTCTAGTGTCCCTGACGGGAGACCACAACATTTATTTAAAAATACTGTAAAAGTGCAATATCTTCATAGCAATAAGCTAGCAGCATGAACTTTTTTTCAGGGTATCCATAACTCATTTGGGTCCACATAATGCACATAGTCTCAGCTCAAGAACGATTTGACAGTTGCTGCCCTTCCCCGTATTTATATGACATTTTAATTAATTTGTCTGACTTCATTCAAGTTTCGTATTGGAAATAGTATGAGAATTTTGTTTTTTGGTATTCATATTCTTATATAGCTCGATCGAACCATATAAAACTATCTAGAAAACGATATGTCATTGCAAAAATATTTTGTTCTTTCAAAAAATATATAACATGTTAAATAACCTTTCATAAATGCGATACAATTTTAAACACTTGTTTTTCTTCAGATAGTTCTTCTCATTATTTATAAAACTGTATATTTCAATCAACTATGTATTCATGTCAATCTATAGAGTTTAGTAGCTAAAAATTCTATTTGCTTATCAAGCTTCTAAGAACAAGTATTCTGAAAATATACTTTAAAAAATTTCAAATAAATTTTAAGTTTTTGATTATTATCATTTTTTTGTTCATTTCAGGACTTCAAGAGAAGAAAAAGCATCCTACTGAAATCATAATCAATATTGATTCAATCTCGTGTACTTTCTTAGATAATATAACATTACTAATGAAAATATCTCTTGAACATTTTATCTTTCAATTTCAAACATCATCAAAACAATCTCTAATATCATCAACTATTAATGGACAATTAGATCGTATTTCTATACATGATCTATCAACAATTGATCAATTATATAATGAACGACTTTGTACAACAAATTCAAATGCAATTATTTTTCGATTTATTACAAAAACAGATCATGATAAAAATCTATCTATTCGTCCACAATTTAATCTACGAATGACATCAATGCAATATATTCATACACAAGAATTTTTTTTAAAATTTATTCATTTTTTAAATTATTTTCAATTAAATGAAGATTTTTATAATATATTTCAATCTTTAATTATTAAACCAATAATATCTAAAACAAGTCAACAATTAAATGATATTCATTTAAATATTGATATTGAAAATTTTATTCTTATATTACCTGAACATATATTAAAAAAATCTGTAATTATTTTTCAACTTGATTATATTAATTTTAAAAATCATTTTTTATTTCAAAATCAATTAGAAAAAATTAATATTAAATCTTCACAACTTGATTTTATTTCAATAGAAATAAAAAATATTGATTTTTATACTGCATCATATTATTTAATTAATAAACAAATTTCAAAATCTATTCAATTTTCTAATTATGAATTTAATCGTAAAGATAATAAATTATCTTCTATAGTTCGTGAACCATTTAATTTAAATATAAAAATTGAACATAATTTTAATATTTCAACTAATCATACATCATCAACTTATATTATTAAAATGAATCTTTCATCTATTAATATTTTTTTTGATTTAAATCATTATCATTTAATTGAAAATATTCTTCGATATAATCTAATTGAACAATCAAATACGAATTTATTTAATTTTTTAATAATACAAAATAATGATAAATATATTGATTTAACTTGTATTATTGAAATTGATCAAATTGGAATGGAAATATTTATCATTGATATTGATTTATTATTAAATGATGATCGTCGATCATTAGGTTATGCTGGATTAATAAATCTTCATATTAATTTAAATCAATATTCAAATGGTGAACAAATATTTCATCTTTATTGTCCTACAATTAAATTTTTAGATACACGAAATAAAAATGAAAATATGATTATATCATTATCTACACCTTTAAATCCTAGTCAATTTGAAATTTATCTATTAAGATCTAAACATAATCAACAATGTACATTAACTATAAATTCTATGCGTTTTTTATTTATTATTGATTGGTTAATTGAATTTAATGAATATATTAATTTATTTTGTGAACAACAAACATTTATAAATAATTTAATTTCAATTAAATATTATGAAATAAAACTTCAATTAAATCAATTTGAACTTGTACTTGTTTCAACAACAAATGATCCTTATACAAATGCACTTATTTATTCTAGTACAATGATGATAAATTATAAATCAAATATTCGATCATTTGAATGTTTAATAACTAATTTTACATTATTAACATGTCAAATTGGTAATATTATTGAAACATCTGTTTCAATTATTGAACCAAATGATTTTTTCTTAAATATTTATACATTAAATAATACATCTGATGAACAAATATGTGATTTAAATATGCCTATATTAAATATACGTCTTTTATATTCTGATATAAAAATGATATATTCTATATTTGAATTAATTTCAAAACAATTATCTCATATAGAAACTCGAAAATATTTATTAACTTTTATAGGTGGAATAGTTACTTCACCAATACGAGATTGTCAAATTCAAACAAAAGGTTTTTTAAATATAAAATATTTAAATTTTATTTCTAATCAAATATATATATGTCTTATCGATGATTGTTTTGGTGTAAATATACCTTTATTAAATATGAATATAAAATCATTTAATTTACAAACAATTGAAAATATTCATTCATATCGTATAGATCAATGTGATTTTGAATTATATATTTCATATTATAATCGATTTCAATCAGGTTTTGAACCATTAATTGAATTATGTCAATTACAAATGATTTTAAATAGATCATCTTCAACAATATCATTATCAATAACTTCAAAAGAAAGACTTGATTTAAATTTTACAAAATCAATGTATCGTTTATATGATATTATTAAAAAAAATTGGAATATTGATTATAAAAATTCTAAAAAGAAAAAACAAACTTTTCGTCAAGTAAAACCATTAGAACCATATTGTTTTAAAAATTTAATTGGAATTCCAATTAAATTTCGTACATGGTTAATATCTGAACAATGTTTTAATTCATATGAACATATTGTTAATAATAACGAAATAGTATCATTTTATTTTCCTACAAATTCTTCTCAATTAAATTTAAATCAATTTTCTAATATAAGACAACGATCAAATTCTGTTGTTACTTCTTTATTTCAATCTGATCGTCGTCTATTAATTTCAATTGATGGTTGGCAAACATTACAACCAATATCAATTGATCGTATTGGAACATTCTTTCGACTTGCTATACCTTCAGATAATAATTCATTATATAAGCCAATTATAGTTATTATTGATATTGCTATGACAGATACTTCAATACGTTCGATTACAATACGATCATCAATTGAAATTCATAATAAATTATTAACATCAATTGACATTCGACTTAAATCAAAAATGAATTTATTAGAAGATTTTCGTTTAGAAGCAAATGAAATTCGTTCATTACCTATACAATTTTGTTCACTATTTGAACAAATTCAAATTCGACCAGCTGATTTTGCTCTTGATTATTGTGATAAACCTATTAATTGGTCAGATATTGAAAATGAAAATATATCAAATTGTTCATTATCAAAAGAAAATCCAACAACAATTCATCAATCATTTCTTTGTACATGTTCAATTGATGAAAAAGAACCTATTTATTATGCATGTTTAGAATCAAAACAAACATATCTTTTACCATATCAAGATCATATACTTTCGATTTATCAATTATTTATTTATCCACCATTGACAATATGTAATCTATTTCCATGTATATTAAATTTTGAAATTCCAATTTATCCAAAAAAATTTCAACTTAATCCATATAAATATCATCGAGAACATGGATTAGATATTAATCAAGATATTGAAATTATGTTTTCTACTAATATCTATCATATGAATAAATTAGTACGTTTACCATCATTAGATGATCTTTATCGAGTAAAATATAATCATCAACGTATTAGTTTTTATGATAATATTAATCGAGAATTATTTGTTGATTTAACAATTGTATGTATTATGAAATATCGTTTGAAAATTTCAATATCTGTACCATTTGTTTTATTAAATAAAAGTGGTAAGTTTTTATAGTTATAATTAACTATAGTTGTAAAAAAAAATATTTTTTTTCTAGGTATTCCATTGATTATAAAAGAAACAAATTCAAAAATAGAATCATCTGGACAAAATCTAGAAGATGAATTAATATTAAATAAAAATCCATTACTTTTTTCATTTGATAATATTAATCGTAATAATACATGTGTAATGAGAGTTGGTACAGGTTTACATCAATATCAAGATGGTCGTCCACAATGGTCACAACGTTTTAATTTAGATCATGGTTCTACTTATCGACAATTACAAGTACGTTCATCACGTAATTCATCCGATTGGAATTATTCCATTGGAATTGATATTCGTCCAGGTAATGGACATTTAAAAAAAATCAATTTTATTTTTCTTAGTGCACGATATATGATTTGTAATCAATGTTCATATGATTTATTGCTTGCACAACAATATTTTATTAATAATGATTCAAATTTTCTTTATATTTCAAAACAAGCAACTGTTACTTTTCATTGGCCACGTACAGATATTGAACAATTATTATGTGTACGAGCTATTGATGATAATCAAAATCAATTAATACATTGGTCAGGTGGATTTTTAATTGATGATGTTAATGCATTTCATATAAATATGAGATATGAAAATGGTCAATGTTTAATTCTTCGTGTACAAATTATTGAACGAAATAGTACATTTTTTGTTATATTTATGGATTCAAATAAAATGCCAGTTCCATTTCGTATTTCAAATCTATCTGATATACCAATACAATTTAATCAAACAGAAATTCGAGAAGAATTAATCTATTTATATACAACAATATTTCCTCATCAATCAATTGATTATGCTTGGGATGAACCAACATTAAAACAAACAATAACTTGTTCAATTATAGATGGTACGAAAGCAACATATGATCTTCTTAAACTTGGTTCTGCTGATAATTTATATTATCAGAATTATATTTATCTTGAATTTCAAGATACATTTAATGATAATAATATTAAAGATTCTTTATCTTATCAACTTGTTATTGATTATATTGATAATCATTTAGTATTATCACAATGTCAAGAAAATAAACGTTCACAATTATGGCAAATGACAAATAATGGTTTATTAATTCATATAGGATCATTAACAATTAATGATTTAAATAAAAAAAAAGATTCTATTGATGATATACGACAAAAATTTGTGTTAGATATTGAAGATTTAACTGAAAATAATTTAACAACAAATTTTACTCCATTAACAATAAGACGATATGATCCTAAACGAACTTATTCACAAACATGGCAATTTCATGATAATGGTTATTTATGTCTAGCAGCAAATACACAAAGGTGTATTCAAGTTTTTGGTGAATTAAAAGAAAATAGTAATTTAATTCTTGGTCCTATCATGTACAATTTTTTTTTTCATTTTTCATTAAATAATTATAAATTATTTCTTTTATTATATTTAGTAAAAATAATAATTTATTACCTATACCAACTATGCATATTCGTTCTCATCAACGTTATAAAGGTTCTGGTGTTTTATCTGTACGTGTAACTACTGATGGACCTACAAATGTACTTGAAATCAATCATATAGAAACAGATAATTTACCAAATATAACATCTGTATTACCATCATCATCATCATCATCATTAGTGACTCTTTCTTATCGTCTTAATCTTGATTTTCCAGCTGGTATTGGTATGTCTATTATAGGTTCAATTGGTCATGAATCCGAAGAACTTTTATATGTTGTTATTAATAATATTCATATAGAATATATTGATAAAGATAATGAACAATCAATTGAAGGAATAATTGATAATCTTATTGTTAGTTTTAATTGAATTAATTTTAAAAAAAAATTCAAATTTATTTTATTTAGATATCAAATCAACTTTTAACAACAACAAAACCATGTTTTCTTTATGCAAATTATACTGAAGATGCATTAATTCAATCAGCTATTCACTTACAAATAAATTGGCAAAAACTTAATAAAAATTTTACGTAAATTAGAATTTTTATTTAAAAAAAAAGAAAGAAATCTTTATGAATATTTTTAGTCTTATTCATATAATTCATTCATTTCATATTGATATTAATTCAATAACTATTCAACTTGATGAAATTCTTTTATGGAAATTAATTGATTTTTTTGATATTGAAATATCATCTATATCATCATTATTATATACAGCTATTGGTTTTAATAATAATTCTAATACTGATCGTCAAATTGATCTTAATATAAATGATTATGAAACTGAAAGAATTTTATCATTAATTACATCAACAAATAAAATAAGATTTTATTTTAATAAATTTTATATATCACCTATTGATCTTAATTTAAGTATATATTGTATACATTCAAAACGATTACTTTCATCACATTTATTAAATATTAAACGACGTGCATCATTTCCACTTGTTGCATTTGAAAATGCTCAAATACATTTAAAATCTTATGAACAAATACATATATTTAATACATATGATTTTTTATTATTATCAATAATAACACATTATATAAATGTATGTAAAAAACAAGCATTAAAAATTTTAGGTACTGTAGATTTTCTTGGTAATCCACTTGGATTAATACAAGATGTAAGTGATGGTTTAACATGTCTTGTTGATCAACATAGTGTAAGTGGTTTAGTTAGAAATGTTGCACATGGTGTTGCTGATACAACAATAAAAGTAACAGGTTCAATTTCTCATGGACTTGAAAAATTTACTTTAGATAATGAACATAATGAACGACGACATAGTATAATAAATACTCGTCGTGGTCAAACACTTAGTCATGTTTTTCGTCAAAGTACAGCTGGTTTAGCTGCTGGATTTTATGGTGGATTAACATCAATGTTTAAACAACCATATAAAGGTGCTGTTGAACAAGGTATGCCTGGACTTGTTAAAGGTTTTGCTAAAGGTATTGTTGGAACTGTAAGTAAACCAATGGCTGGTATACTTGATTTTACAAATGATATGGCAATGGCTATTAAAGAAGGTTCACGTTCATCAAATACAATTTTAAATAATCGTTTAAGATTACCAAGATGTCCATCAAATATATTAGGTTTACTTCAATCTTATTCAATATTTGATGCTCAAGGTCATTTATTACTTTATAAAATTAATAAAGGAAATAATTTAATTGAACGATATATTTCACGAGTAACACTTTCGACAAGACAAGATAATATATTAGATAAACAAGTTATGATTACAAATCGTCAACGTAATAAACAAATATCAGAACGAAAAGATAATTATATCGATGTAAGTTTATTTTACTTAAGTTAATTTAAAAAGTAATGTTAGCGATACATTATTCTCGAAATATATATATATATAATTCGATGTATCTTCATCACTGTCTTCCAACGATGAAAATCATTTTTTTAAGTATTTCAATTGCTTTTATTGTTTTTGAATATTTCAATAGGCAATGATTACAACTCAACGTGTAATTATATATCAAATAGATGATGATCCTGATATGTCGAATTTTGAAATTATTAATAGTTATGATTTTAATACATTAACAGCTGTTGTTCCTATAGGTTGGTAATGAATGTATGATTTTTTTTTTATCTGTAGAGAATTTGAATCAATTTACTAAAGACTATAAATAGTTTTCAGAAGAGGAAGATAGACGAAATTTTTTCATAGACATATTTGAAAAGTTAAATGTGGAATAAGAGATCAGTACCCATTTATAACAGAGCATTCTTTTCGATATCCTTAGTTCAGTGCATTGACTAAGACCACTCTTTCCAAAAATCAAAATTTATTCAAAAAATAATCTAAATTATTTCTTAAATAGAAGATAATGAAGATGATGCTTATGTTCAATTTTTTATTGATTTAAAAACATCAAATATTTCAAATCAATCTATTCATCGATGTGATACAATTGAACAAGCTTCAATATTATGTAATAGAATTCAACATGCTCAAGATATATTTAATGAAGAAAAAATGATTTGTAATTTATCTGATAACGATGATATATTTGATAATGAAGAAAATGAATAAAATTATGTTGTTGTTTTTTTTTTTAAATTTAATTAATTTATTTGTTGTTTCATCATATCCAGAAAAGAACAAAAAAAAAAGTAGCACAACCACAAATGAACAATATGAGATTATTTTATACAGAGCAAAAAAAAACAAACAAACAAAATTTTTTTTTTGTATATATTAAAAAAGACCTTTCTTCGCTGTTTTTCTAAAATAAAAATTTTTTGAAAAAAAAAAAAGAAAATTCGACTTTTTTTGCTTACGTAAGTGATCCAATTTGATCAGCATAACCTGTTTTTGTTAAACTTTCTTCCCATTCTCGTTTAGTACGTTCAAATTCTTCACGTTTTAATTGAAGACGTTCTTCTTCTTGTTGAATATTTAATCGATACGTTTCTTGAGTTTTTAAAACCTAAAAAAAAACAATGAAAAGATGACATAAATCACAATTATATCAATTTATTAATGTTAAATTTTCTTACATTCTGTTTATTTTCTTCAAGTTTTTGTAATTTTTCTGCTACTTTTGATTGATAAACAGCTTCCATATCACGTGACATTTTTTCTAATCTTGCTTCGGTTTCAATTCGTTCATCTTCTAATTGTGAAAAAAAATTTCTATCAAAAAAAAAATTAAATATTTTATTTTATTTTTTTTTTGTTAACATTACTTATTAACTGATGATGTATGTAAAATTTTTCCATTTTTTGTATCATTTCCATGAAATGAATTTAATTTTTTATATCGATAATTTTCATAATGAATATTATGTGTTACATCACGTAAATCATTTAAATTTGTTCGTATAAGCATACTTCGTAATGCAATAAAATCACTATGAATTTCATCTTCAACTAAAACAAAAATTTTTTTTTTTTTTTCTATAAAAAACTTATAAAATTAATTTACCATCAACAATTCCCCAAGCATATTGTCGAACACGTGTACGTTTATTTCCTTTTTCTAAAATAAAATTACTTCCAACAACAGCAAATGGTACTTTATCTTTATATATTTTAGTTAATTTATTTTCATCATCATCATCATCACATTCAGGAAATTCATATAATTTCATTTTTTCATTTATTATATCTTGCATTATAGATTTTTTAAATAAATATAATTCTTCTGATGTTAATGTATCAGCTTTAGCTATAACAGGTATTATATTTACACGATCATGAAGACGTTTTATAAATTCAATATCTAATGATTGTAAACTAATTCGAAATAAAATAAAATAAATATAAATATAAATATAATTATAAATAAACAAACTTATGACCAGTTGGTGTGATAAAATAAAGACAACAATGAATACGATTATCAATTATATGAGATTTACGTATAACACGAGATTCAGCATTTAAATATTCTTCGTATTTTGAATCAATATAATCAATTATTGGTTGCCAACTAAAACAAAATCACATGAATCATTCATTTTCAAATGTAATAATCCTTTTTAAAACAAAAGTTTTCACGCTTACAAGAGCAAAGCTGTAGCTATTCATCTCTCATTCTATTACATGTAATATCGATTAGTATAAAATCCGATAATTTTCCTTTTCCAGAGATATGATAATAGCATCACTCCTCACGTATTGATCATAACATCCATACGCATGAAACCTATTATGATTAATATCTTCTCATGATTGCCATATATATTAATGTTAAGTAGTGACTAACAAATCAAAACATATGTTAGTAAATTTCCTCATTTACAATATAAACAGATTCATTATATTTTACATTTTAATCCCACAGAGATTGACCTAATAGCTATGTTAAGTACAATTGTCAGCAATGATATATTCATCTAAACTACAGAAATTTATCTGTATATTATACGTTATTTGTTTTAAAATATAAATTTGAAAAAGGAAAATTTTAACAAACCAATTTGAATTATCGACAGCATCACCAAAACCTGGTGTATCAACAATAGTTAAACGTAATTGAACACCTTTTTCTTTTAATATAACAGTTGATGAATCAATTGATACCGTTTTCTTTTTTCTATGAATTGTAGATGGAAAATCTTCACCATAAAGTTCTGTTTGAAATAATGTATTTATAAATGTTGATTTACCTAAACCAGATTGACCTAAAAATATAAGACATATATATATATATATTGATGTAATTGATCTTTATTATTCAGTAGGTCACATATGTATCTCATTAACATTATTATTGATAAAGAATATTAAAAAAAGAACCAACATACCGACAACCATTAAATTGAATTCAAAACCTTTTTTAACAGCTCTTCGATGAACTTGATCGGGTAATGAAACAAAACCAACATTTGAACTTATTTCACGAATTCTTGTTGGAATTTGTTGTTGTTGTTCTTTATTAATAGAATTTGTTTCTGATTCTTGTCGTCCTCGAATAAATTTTGATATTGTAGAATTATTTGTTGATGAACCATAACCATGTGGTGGTGATGGAATTGGTGTTGATGTTGGATTATTAACAAGAGTTGGATAAAGTGTTGAACGATAATCACCATTTGATGTATGACTATGTGTTGTTGTACTAGGAAGTATGGGAGATTGATGAAGATCATCTAAGGTTGAACGAGTTGATGAACCTTTTACATTGGATGATGATGATGATGGTTGTGCTGGTAGTGGAGGCGGAGGAGGAGGAGGAGGAGGAGCAACGGGTGGAGGTCCATCAACTGTTGTTGATTCATTAGTTGAAGGATTTGAAGCTTTTGTTGGTGTAGAATTTGGTGTTGATGTCGTAGAACGAAGATATGGATCAGCACGACGCTAAATTAAAAAGAATTCAATTTTTGTATTTTTTTTTTTCTTTACATTTAATAAAATAAGACAAAATTATAATTTATTTTGTTTATATAGAAATCTGACATGTAATTAAATATATCTATTTGTAATGATGTAATTGTTATTTTCTTTTCTTTTACTTTTATGACAGGAAAAAGAGATAAAATATGTATAACATATATATCATTAACTCTCAAAAGACTATTATTAATTCTAATGAGATTATATAATTAATGATACATATGATATAATATATACATGATCGTTTGAATACGATATATTCTTGTTAAAAAAGAATTAAATGGATTAACGTATAAATCTATTGTTTAACTTTGTTTTGATCTTTCTCGTTTAAACAAAAATAAAAACAGAAAAAACTAATGAGTAATCAATAGTTTATATACAAAAGAGGATAATAATCTATTTAATTGCTATCTGTTTTATCGCATTCAACTCTCAATTTCAAATTTAAAGGTTATTATTATCAATGATATGTAAATCATAAAATGAAGAAATCGATATGATGAACTTTAAATGAACAAAGCAAGATGAGCATTTATTATTTTATATGAAATAAAATTTGGCATTTAGAAAAAAAAAAAAATAAAATAAATTTATTTAACATACATATTTTGATGCAAGATAAGCATGTGAATCTAAAGCTGTAGTATTTGTATTATTATTTCCATTATTAGTTGTCAAAACATGTGTCATTTGTTTAAGACTTGATAATGGATGAGTTAAATCTGGTGTAGCTAAATTTTTATATTTATTCATAACTGATGATTGATAACGAGATGTTGTTGATGAAAATGATGATGATGCTAATGGATTTGTAACAAGTACAGCAGTTATACCATTTCCATTTGAATGTGTACTTGTTGTTGTTGTTGTTGTTGATTCATTTTCTGTTCCATTATTTTGATAACGTAAATTCGTCGTGGACGATTTAGATGGACTTTCAATTGTTGCTGTTGATGACATTATTTAAACATTATCTAAAAAGTATTTTTTTAAATTTAATCATGAAAATTTTACCTCAACATTCTTCTTTTGATTATATAATAAGTAAAGAAATAGAAGAAGAAAAAATGACAAATATTCCAGATGAAGTTGATTGTGAAGAGAGAGAGAGAGAAGGAAAAAAAAAGGGGGATTGTATGTCGATGTTTCTGCTTCCATCAATTGTACATTAACTTCCTGTTCGGTCGTTCATCATGTTCGTCTGCCCTCTTCTCTTTTTTCTTTTTTTTTTTTTTTTGTTCTCCGGTCACATCGAAAGAACGAAGAAAAAAAAACAAAATTCTCTTCTTTAAATAAACATTATTTTATTTTTTCGAGAAGTAGTTAAGAAAAATATTGTTTTGATAAATTAAATTAATATATGATTAATCTTATTTAAATTTACCTTACTGTAAATGTAATTAATATGAAATCATCGATTTATTGAACATGAATATCAAGGACAACAGAATGATTTCTATTAGTGAACGGTAATAAGCGCATGTCTTTCTTTGTCTATATGTATATATATATATATATCTGACAGACGTTTATATATATCGATATTCCCGTCCAAATAGAAGAAAAGGCAAAAAAAAGATAGAGGTCAGCTAACAGCTGCATTTTCTAATAGATAAGAAAATTTGTTTCTTTTCTTCATTTTATTTTTAACAATAAAAATGATCATCAGATAAATAAGTGTATTATTTCTGTAGACAATTAGATATAGATGATGTTCATTCATATTGACAAGTTGCTGTTTATTGTTAAACAACAAGCATCTTAGTAAGACACAGCATGCGCATCATTTGTTTCAATGATCGACACATATCAATTATTAATAGGATTGATTGTATATCATTGAAATCTATAAATTTTTTCCTTTAATTAGCTTTAAATTCAAATTTGAAGACAAAATGATTTTATCTTTTTCGAAAAAATATCGAAAAGATAATAAAAGATTATTTATTGAAAAAACAAAAAAAGAAGGAAAAGTCATTGGTAGAAATTAAAAAAAAAACACACCGAAAAAAAAAACGTGGAAATAGGTTAAAAAAACATGTTGGAATAAGATGACTGAAATAATTAATTACTCATCTTTTTTTGCAATAACATGATTTATTGTTTTTTCTTGTTGTTCTGATGTAATACGAGTTTTTTTAATTCGTTTTGTTGATTCTTGTTTAGATTTATCAATATAAAGATTTGAAATATCATCTTTAAATTTTATTTCAATGGCTTTTCGTTTTAATTTAAGTGCATCAGTAACAAGACCTGTTTCAGGTGTCCATGCTTCTGTTACTATTTTAATACGTTGTGGCATTTCAAATCTTTCAATTCCACCTTTTCGACATGCATCTTGAACATCTTTAAGAACTTGTTCAATAAATTCTTCATCATCAACTAATTTTTGCCATTCTGGTTCATTAAAATGTTTTTCAGAATAATTCTTTAATAAATATAAAAAAGAAATAAATTATTATTTAAAAATTAAAAAATATTTTGTTACACTCATATGTTTTGGATTTGGACAAAGTAAAAGAACTGTATAATCAGCTGATGCTAATGCACATAAACAACAATTATCAACAATAGGAAATTTTCCTATTGCCATTTCAACTTTTGTTAATGAAACATATTCACCAGCACGTAATTTTATTAAATCTTTTTTTCGATCTAAAATAAATTTAAATTAAATTAAATTAAATTAAAATAAATCAAAAAAACAAAACCAATTATTTTTAATGTTCCATCAGAAAATATTTCTCCAATATCACCAGTACAAAAATATCTTGTACCATTAATTTCTTTAAAATTAATATTTTCTTTTGATGCATCACCATAATAACCATCAGCTACAACTTTTCCACCAACAAGAATTTCTCCTCGTGGATTTGGTTTATCCGTATTTTTATATTGTCCTTCTTCCCAATTTTCTAAACGAATTTCACATGAAACAAGTGGATGTCCAGCTCGACCAACTGTTGTATCAAATTCTATTTAAAAACTAATATATTTTAATAACAAAAAAAAAAAAAACGAAAAGAACAAAATACAAACGATCAGCAACAGTTGCAGCTGCACATGTTTCTGTTAAACCATAACCTTGAAAAAGTGTTATACAAAGTGCTGCTTGAACAAAACGTTGAGTTTCTTCATTTAAAACAGCACCACCACACATCATATTTTTCATTCGACCACCTAATACCATTTGATTTAAACGAGCAAATATTAATCTAAATTGATTTGATTTTTTGAAAATTAGAAAAATTTCCATTTTTTGGATTTTTATAATATTTACTTATCTAAATATGGACTTTCAAGACCTTCTTCTAAACGTTTAACTTTTATTTTATATGCTAATTGAAATAAATGACGTTGAAATATATTTGATTGATTAATTTTTTCATTTACAGCTTTATAAACACGATCAAGAACTGTCTTTTTTTTTTGTTTGTTATATAAAAATAAAAATAAAATCATTAAACAAAAAAAAAACATTTCATCATACCGGTACACAACACATAATATGTGGTCGAAGTGCATGTATATCTCCTTTTTGACCACGTTTTATTGCTGTTGATTGATCAGTTAATGTTTGTGGTGATGAATAACCACATTTAACACCCATAAAATATATAAGAATTTCTATTAAAAATAAAAATTTTTTTTTTCTCTATTTAATTCATATATAAACAAACCAGAACAAAGTTCAAGAATATGAGCTAATGGTAAATAAGCAATGTATACATCATTATCAACATCTATCATTGAAAAAACACGTTCTTTTTGACCAGCCATTGCAGCAACAATATTCTCATGTTTTATCAATACACCTAATTAATAAATAAGAAAATCTAATCAAATTAAATCAACCAAATCAAATAAAAACAAAAAAACAATTTTTTTTAATTATATGATAAGATACATATATCAAAAGTTTATCATGAATAAGTCTAAAGTTTATTCATAGACTAGGTTTTTTTTTTGTTGTTGTTGTTTTATATAATAAAATTTAAATGATTAAAAATAAAGATGAAATCGATAATAATGAAATTATTTATCTATACTTTAGATAATAGTATCTAATTTCAATTGTAAATAATTCATTATGCTAGTTTATTTTTATTTTATCATGATTAATTATTCAACTTCGTCATTTCTAAACAATTTTATGATTAAATCAAATGTTTATATGATATTTACGAGTGATTAAGTTTATTAGTAATAATAAGTATTACGATGAAGATAAAATTTTCTTTTTTATCTAACAGAACGCAAAAAAATTGTACTATTAAGGGTCAATGAATGTCATGCATGTGATATGTTTTCGAAATTTATTGTATATTTTTCTAAAAAAAAAAAATTTAACCTTTTGGTGTTCCAGTACTACCACTTGTATACATAATAACAGCAACATCTGTTTTAGCTGGTCGTTTTTGTAGAATATTTTCATCTAAATATATATATAAAAACAAAAAAAGAAACTAATTTAAAAACTAAAAGAAAATATAAAATTTTACTAATATCTGCATTTTTTCCTTGTTCTTCTAATTGATATAATGAAATAAATTGAATATTATCTCTTTCTTTAGGCTTTTTTATTGTTTGACATTTTGCAATAGGAGAAAAATAAATAACATGACGAACTCTTTCTGTATGATCTAAGATTTTCTAAATAATATTAAATAAATTTTAATAAAAAATATAAAAATAAATTATACTTCAAGATTTGAAAGTAATTCATTTGAAGTAATAATAATTGATACTTTAGATTCATTTATACCATATTTAACAGCTTCTTCACCTAATGTTGCATAAAGTGTAACTATAGTAAAACCATGACGAAAAGCAGCAAATGCACTTAATAACCATTCTGAACGTGTTTCAGAATAAATTAAAATTTTATCTCCTAATTTAGTTCCAATAGATAATAAACCTCGACCAATACGTTCAATACGATTATATGTTTCTTGATATGTTGTAAATTTATATTCTCCTAATACATACTAGATATTAAAATAATAATATTTTTCGATTTATTAAATAGATATTCGAGAAAGAAAAAAAACAAACTTATCGAACCTTTTTAAATATTTTTCCATTTGGTTGTTGTTCATCTTCAACATCGAGAATTTCTCGAATACCTAATGTTTCTTTATTTGCAAAACGTGAAATAACATAATCAGGTATATCAGCTAATGTTTGAATTTGTTCATCAGGTGTAATTTGAAGTTCATTAACAACTTCAGTAGCACGATATGGTGATGATGGATCAGAAGGATCTGTTATTTTTGCACGAAGTTTTTTTTGTTTTCGAGCTTTTTCATTATCTTTTCCTAATGTCATTATTAAATTAAAAAGTGTTGGAATTTCAACAAATAATAATGATATTGTATAAATTAATAAAGTTTTTATTAATGTTACACCAAATCGTTTAAAAATTGTATTTAAACTTGAACCAAATAGACGACTGAATATTCCAGGAGACATACTAAATTAAACAAAAAATTATTAATGTTTTATTAATATACTTTTATAGTTCTCTTTTTTGTTTTATGTATAGTGATAATAATGATAACGAGCTATTAGCAATCGAAATTTACACACGAGCCATATTTCTTACCATTATAACAAAACACATTAGATAGAAAAATAAGTTTTTTAATATTCTTGTAGTAATATATGAAATGTCTTGTTTTTTTTTTTGAATTCATATTACTCACATGATTGATTTCTTTTTAAATGATTAAAATAATTTAAATCATTCGTCAATAATATAAATATCTTGAGAAATGAAAACAAAAAACAAATGTAACACGTACGATTATTTTGTTTGTAATGAAACCACACACGCGTAATATAAAGTAATGAATAGACAGAACAAAAAAAAAATGATGTCTATCTTTCGTCTCTTTGGTATAACTCACCAATAAAAAATAAAAATAGGAAAGAATACGTAATATGAAATCGATTACGTTTTACATGATTTTATTTTTTTCGAGTATGTCATTCAGTAGAAGATAATAATGGATTCTTTTTTATTTAAATAACTACTTTCGTTTCTTTTTTACATAATATTATTTAGTTCATATTGATGTTAGGCAATCAAGGCTAATATTGTCATTTTGTAGGTGTCTCTCAACAACAGATCTAAATAAAGAAATTTTCGTTTTACCTAATAGAATAAAACAAACAGATAACAATCAAATATATTTATAGAAATTCTATTAGTTTTGTATGCTATTTTTCAGTAATAGATAACTAAGTAATATATGATTATATAATATCAATCAATGATGATTCTTATTTGTTTATAAAACAATTATTATTCTTTGAATAGAAATATTTTTCTGACACTCTATTATAGAAAATACTTGATTGATAATTAGGAAAAAAGAAGATTTGTTCCATTTCAATTTATATTAGAATATCTG
>JAJEKB010019219.1:0-10965 GCA_022393335.1 Macrotrachela quadricornifera
TTACCAAAAACAAGGTGCTGTTTTCGCAACGTCGACACTTTGTCGGTCAGAGTTTTCCTCATTTTGAAAAGAAAAAAGTGCAACTACAAAACAAGCAGGTTTCTATAAATTGTAAAGCTTTTCAAACTGCATCTTGTGGTATATTTTGATCTTTTAATACAACGAATTAAACGATGATAGAATGAAATACAAAATGCTTCACGCGTTTTGATCTAAAATAACCAGCTAGGTGTCAACAAAAACAGTGTTGATCAAAATTTTATTACTATGATATTAGATGAATAGTGATCAAATAGCATAGAAAAATAGAGCAAAACACGCTCTATCTTTTTATAAAAAAAGAAAATTTGTTCGAGGTTTCTGTAAGCAAAAAAGGTACCATCGCCACTACTTTTGGATACCCCTAAGTATAGCAATTTTAGTCATATTCTGTAATTACAACTCGAGAACAGTTTCGAATGACGTTTATTCACATATTTTCAAATAGAAGATGAGTTTTTACATGTAAAGAATTATTCTTTCGAACTCTCAGCCATAAAAATGAAGGCAAAATGGGTCCTGTAGTCTATTTTTGTCTAATATTTTAAGCCAAGGAATGTTTAGCTTGTACTTCAACGTTATAGTTTTGACAGTTCTTATGTTGATATTCTTAATCAGCATGACAAGCTTGATTGTACAACATATATCTGAAAAGTGAATTTTGAAAAAAAATTTTTCGGCTATCTGCCCTACGGGGGTACAGAGGTCTGAAATCTCGATGTCATGTTTTGATAAATAACCATACTAGAATGATAGCTCATGTTGGGCTTATACTCGTCATATGGTTATTACTCAGAAATCTCGTGAAACGAAAAGTAGCCTTATTGATCCTCACTCACCGACCCTCAAAATATCATATTCTTGATCAGCGGGACGAGCTCTATCAGACTGAAGATAAAAAGTACCAAAAAACGGTAGAAAAAATTTTCCATCCCTTGGGGGGGGGCGGGGTTCTTCAGGCACAGAAATTTGAAAAGTCAGATTTCAAGGTTTTGATCCTACAGAAAGACTCATGAATATGCCCCTATAAGTGTACAAATGTCAGTGGGATCAAATCTCGTGAAATGAAATATAGTGAAACCGCCAATCATCCTTTGGAGAGAATAGTGACACACATTTTAGTTTTCGTATGAAGACTTGTTAACAACTTTCTCTCGAACATTTTGGGGCACATTCGACAGCTTTTTTTCTTGCTCTATCTGACAGTATGAAGAAAGCTTTGGACTCATCTTGCATAGCCGAGATACAATAGGTGAAATGAAAATGTTCATCTGAAACATGCACTCAAAAGCATCGAAAAATTCATGTCATCATAAAACTTTTGATCCTACTGATTTAGCAAAACCGATATAAAAAGTTCTTTTCATACACTTTTGTAGCCCTGAATCTGCTCTTTCATTTGGCATGTAACAAGAAGTCTATTGAGCGTTCGATTGGCTATAAAAGTTTTGAAAACTATCAATAGGTAAAAATAAAAAGAATGAATTCTTCTGAAAGAACACTGATGATAGTCTTCTTGAGTCTATTGTGTCTTGTTTCTCAGAACAACGTCAGAATCATCGAAAAGTTGGACTCCTAGTTTTTTTCGTGATTCTCTTTCATTTACAATACCAAGAATTAGAGTTCAAAATCAGTGAGAATATGTCAGAGTGCGGTCGTTTATTGGATCATCTCTTTAAAATCAGAAAGCTTTCAATCTGTGATCTTAGAAATTCAATTGGAGAGCAAAATGAACATTTGAAATGTAAGAATATCGTTTTATTCTGATATTAGATGCTACAAAACTCTACGAAAATGTTTAATTTTTTTTGGAAATCAACAGAAATTTTTAAAAAAGACATAGTCCTCGAAGATGTCGAATCACAAAGAAATAAATTAATAATGGCGTTGTTCTGATTATATAAATCATGCGTTGCGTGGGAATTGGAAGTTCATATTAGACCGTTGACGCTATTTGTCTACGTATCTGTTGCACTATGATCTGTATTTAATTGGGATTGAATAAATGAGGCGAGGTCTTTCAATGTTGGATAATCAAAGATCAGCGATGGTGGGAGGTTTAAACCAAAAGTAGTTTGTATTTTGCTTCTAACTTCTATGGATAGTAAGGAATCAATACCAATATTAGCGAAGGAATTATCATCATCTATTTCAATTGCATCGGTCTCCAAAGACTCAGCTATCAAGCTAATGAGTAAAGTGCGAACTTCACTTTCAGACAACAGACCATTGAGGCAATCTTTTCGATTACTGTCGGTTTTAGGTATGCTGTCAGAAGTAGATGGCGCTTGAATAATATCTGTTTGAATGTTTGATAGAGAAATAAGATTGTTTGGCTTCTCTTGGTATTTTGATTCTTCCCTTATTTCTGTCAGTGCTGGCTTGAGTGAAAAGATGAACGATGTTAACGCATTTATAGACGAATGATCAAATAAAATTGTTGAAGGCAAATCAATATTCTTCAACCTATTCTGCAGCTTTCCACGAATCTCAATCAATAATAGTGAATCGACACCGATGTTAGCAAAGTTTTCATTGAGATCGAAATTATTTGAATCTATTTCTAAGGAATCAGATAAAATATCGATTATTATCTGTTGAATAATAGCATAGGTATCCTGAGATCTCTTGTTAATATCATGCAATTTCTTTGATGCAATGGACAAAGTTTCATTATCAGCAGTTTTTGCTTCTGTTTGAGGAATTTGCGCTAAATTGCCTTTAATTTCAGAGCGATCACTTAGTACACCACTTGCTTTCATCAGAATGCCGCCTGTGACAAGAACGACGCAGTTTCCATTTGCATCGAAGCCATGCACATCAAACGTGATTTGATTAAGATTATTAACTGTAACTCGAGTTTCTGCGAAGAAAACTGCAGGAGAAGAGTCTGTAGCCTGTGATTTTGTTGCATTATGTTCGGCTTCAGTCAGTGTGCTTGTATAAGAATGAGTTCGACAGATAAGATTTTCAACAAACATGACTACAAATGGCTTATTCAGATTGGGTATAAGTGAGACTTGCATAACTATTGCCTGCATAAAAGAATCGAGCCAGCTTGGGTGTACCAATACAAGACTATTCAAATCTAAATAAGGTTGATCTGATCGTATTATTTGCTTAGACCACGACACTAGTGCATCATTTCTAATGACTAGTTTTTCCATAGATTCACAATGTCTGCCATAAGTAATGCTAGATTTTTTCAATAATCTGTAAAATTCCTGTCCTTCATAAGAAATATTCTTAAAGTTGTTTTGAAGATCTTGATTTAACGCTTTGGTGATGCAATTGAACGAAGTTTTGTTTGCATCAGCATTATTTAAGCTGGAATCAGTAAAATAAAATGTGCCAGATGCATGAACGATTGGTTTTGTTGAAACATCGATTTGATTGCCAATACGTTTACTACTAGATACCGTGAAATGAAAAATATTTGACGATGCTTCGTTCTCAGCACTATTCTTTGAATAAACAAGTAAAATACTCATTTCTCGACAAGTCTCTGCCTTTGAATCAGTGTCATTCCATATAAATGGTGTTTTAATCATCATCTCTTTCACTACTACAAACGTGTTAAAGCCTGGTTCAGTTGTGGTCTGCTCTACTACAAAAGAAGCAAATTGTACCGTTAATGCAGTATATAATGAAAGTGGAAAAATTGCCTTGAATGATATGATATGGCTCAAAGTATCATTACGCCAAGCACGATCGAAGATAGGAAAAGAGCACTCATAACTGCCCTGTGACGGACAATAGTTAATACGGCATTTTCCAATCAATGGTAGTTCATGACTGATTTCACTAGAATCACTTGCTAATGAACGTTGAAAATCAGGAGGCACCATGGAAGTAGTCTGTGAATAACTAATATCCTCTTGTTCAGCAACCTCCACAGCTTTTAATAGTCTCAAATCGTATGAACTGTAATTGAAGGCATAACTCGGTAGTGATAATACAGTTGCGTGATGATTCGTACGATGTAATTCACTCCAGGAAATTGGGGCCAAGTGATGAACATATAGGTTTGCAATTAAACTGTAAATTTGTTCGAAATCATTTCGATTTCGGTTCATGATAGAGTATGTTTCAAAGTTTTGTTCTTGTTCTATGAGATATTGTGACAATATTGCGAATGGATTCAATTCAATAAAAATTGGTTTGAAATTATCCTTGCTCCCAAGAGTACCTAAAGCAGTTGTTGCTGTGTGAAATTGAACAGCTTGACTCAGTTGTTCAGTCCAGTAATTTGCATTGAACTTTGTTCGGAGTTTACCCTGAAGTGTATCGAACACAGGTATCTCAGCCGTTCTATATATGATCTTGCTAGCTATAGCATGAAGTTCAGGTAGAATAGACGTCATAAATTTAGTATGAAATGCATGCGTCACATGAAGTCTATCAGACAGAAATAGTTTGCTAGTAACAATATGTGAGTGTAGCTTATCGACCGCGGTAGTTTCGCCCGCTACAACAAGAGAACGAGCGCTATCATATGCTGTCACTGATATTTCTGTTCGACAGCATTCGTTCAGATGTAAAATTCGACACAAATCATTGAAATTATTTACGGTACAATTGATCGCAAGCATTGCTCCTTTCGGTGTTGTTCCCATCAATCGAGCTCTGTGTCCAACCAAAAATAACGCATCTTCTAAACTAATGGCTGAACTTATACACGCCGCAGTTACTTCTCCGACTGAGTAACCAATTATATAACTAGGTGAAATTCCCCAAGAAATCAACAGTCTAGCTAGTGAATATTGAATTGCGAACAATAATGGTTGAGAGACTTCTGGAGAGAAAAACGTTTGTTCGTCTATTGTCGTCTGACAATTTCCATTTGTCTGTTCTGTTTCGTGTCTATGAGTGGCTTTCAATAGTTCAACAAGAGTCATATTATGTGGCAACAATGTTGGATGAATCATGGCAAACAATTTGGAGCAAAGATGAAATGTACTTGTCCAAGTATTTTCATAATTCAATAGTTGACGACACATGCCCAAGTATTGTGATCTTTCGTCACCGAAGATGAATACAATTCGAGTGGGGATTGAGACGGATGTACTACTAGTGTTACCTATTGATTTTTGCAGATCCTCAGATAAAAATAGGTTTTGATTGAGTGGCTTCAATGTTTCAGCAATATGAGATTTCAATGCCTCTTGCAACCTCTTCAATTGCCCTGGTATAGATGCTACCACATATGTTAATTCTCCAATCAATTCTTTGATAGATGATGCTATAAGTGCAATGCGATGTGGAAAATGGGTGCGTCTAGCGGTTGTTGTATAAGCTAAGTCTCGAAGAAATCGTAATTCAGTAGTCGAACGTGATAGAGTTGAAAGCGTTGAGTCTGCTGTTAGCTTAGTTTCTATAGCGAGTAAATATTGAATGAAACGGAAACAATATGCTCGTACTGAATCAGATTGTTTTCCAGATATGGTTATCAAATGTACGGGCTCAATCGGTCCGTCATTATTGCTCTCAATTAGGGTCGGTTTTTCTTGAAGAATACAACTTGCATTGGAACCACTAGTCCCGTATGAATTAACCATTGCTCGTCTCGGTACATTGCATTGAGGAACTGTCCAAGCACAAGCTTGCTGAGGAATTATCACATGATGATGTTGCTTCGTATCCGTCTTTGGATTGTTCGTACTCGCTTGAATTTGAGGAATGATTGTTTTATGTTGTAACATCATCACTGTTTTTATCAATCCAGCTAAGCTAGCGGCTGCTTCACAGTGACCAATGAGTCTTTTGTGATTAACAATATAAAGTGGATTCTCTTGAGATCGATGCATATTCATTCCTAGCATTTTAATGATTGCATTCTTTTCGATGGAATCATCTCCCTGGTTTTCTGTGCCATGTGCTTCGATGCATTGAATGGCACCTGGAGGAATACGAGCCTTAAACAATGCTGTATAAATAAGTGATTCGATATCTGCTTGACATGGCAACAAGGAATTATGAGTTTGGCTTGATTGATTGACAGCAATTGAGTCGATAAGTGCATGGATGCAATCTCTATCTCTAACGGCTGCTTTGTATGGTTTTATGACAATTGCTGCGATTCTGTCGAGACGTATATGTCCATCAATATCGGTTGCGAACGCTGTACTTTCATCCATTGATTCAATGCGAAATAAATTTTCCGCTGCTGACGCAAGAAATTCTACTGAATTCATGCTTGTAAGGGCAGCGCTCACCACAGCAGCATCGCATTCACCTTTAAACAGAGATTCCATAGCGAGATGAAGGCATAAGAGAGGAGTGGAGCAGACTGTATCAATCTGGATGACTGGACCACAAAATTTGAAGAAGTAACTGAGACGATCAGCTTGCGTTGATTTTGACTTACATTGTTTGAGGTGTACGTCCATTCGTGTCTTCATCTTATTACGGAAACTGTCTGTGCCAGTGCATCCAACAAACACTCCTATTCGGTGTTCAGCCATACCCATGCGTGCACCTTCGCCCATAACATAACCAGCATTTTCAAGAGCTGAATAGCATATCTCAAGGGTGAGACGATGTTGAGGATCTACATAATTGGCATCATGAATATCATGACTAAACAATTCCGACTCGAACAAACTCATTTCGTCCATCATGCCCAACTGTTGTGCATTAGTTTTGTGAAGATTTTTTGACTTCAGATCAAAGATTTTCGAGTCATTTTCATCCTCCCTATGGATAGCTTCCATACTATGTTTTTGATGTAGTAAATTGTAGAAAAATTCATCTGCACTGTTTGCATGAGGAAAACGACAGGCCATACCAACTATGGCAATACTGTGCTTAATATTCTCTTTACAATGGTAGATCATCCTATCGTCGTTTAACACGTTCTCATACACTTTCTGCGTCACTGCCATTAAACTGTGAGGTAAATGATTAATCGTATACGAAAGGATTATTTTTTGTGCCACCCATTGCTGAATCTGAATATTATTATTAATTCAATTTTTTGACGACGTACTAGGACCAAAATCTAGCATAATAATAGACTCAGAAGCATCGGATGCTTCCGAAAAAGTTGACTTTATAACTTCAGCTAAATAATTAGATACTAGATCCCACCGACAAACTTTTAGTAAGAGACTGTTTACTAGCTCGATCCAAGTCATTCCTTCAGCCGGTTTTCCGCTGGACCACTGAACAAAACTTGTCGACTTCGCCTTGTTCTTGCATGGATTACCTTCAAATTGTGGTGACCCATTGGAAAAGTCCTGAATAATCGTCGCAACTGTAGCTCGAAAATAGCGTGCAATATGCGATGGCATGTCTAGCGCAACGGGCACGAGTGAACATGAAGGAAGCGCTGATTGCAGATATTCAATTAACCGAGGCAAGTAATTAGCAATGCCGCTAATCGTAACACGATCATATTGTGATACAACACATATGTCGAAGTTGCAGCCAAATGAATTCATTTTATTGAATTTGCCGAGTGCATTAGAAACATCTCGATAATGTACGCCTGATACTTGAATAGAGCCAGTCCTGTAATCCGCCTGCGTCGACATGCTGATTGAATCGGACGACGAAAAATCTAGGTCTGTTTTGTTCAGATTTGTTGTATATTGGGTTAATCTCGCTTGTTGAAAATCTTGACTTGCTCTAAACCCCAGCCAAAACACAAGTCGAACTGCTGCGAGCGCATTATGATATAGTTGCTCCTCATTTATGCTAATATCAATGACATATGCAGTCACAATCCCAAGGCTGAATCCGGATAGGAATATACAGAGTTCTTTCAACTGCACCAATGTAATATTTGAGAATTGAAGAAAATGTAATAGTAAAGTGAATTGATTAATCAGAAGTAAAGATCCACACACAGCTGAATTTGGTCTACCATTTGAATCGCTACCAAATGAGCCTAGACGAATCCATTCTGATAAATTAAGATTACTGTCCATCCATGGCACATTTAGCTCAGTTTTAACATATAAAAGTAGCTCATCAACCAAAGCAAGTGCATCAGAAATAAAAGATTGGATTGCTTTGTTAAGTGCTAATCGTAAAAAAATTTGTCGTAATGTAGTTATTGATTCTTCGTATGATATAAAGCCACCAAATACTAAGGCCAACTTGGTCGTTTGGGAAGTAGATTTCTGTGTGCTCGAACTTTTAGACGGAGACGGCACAGCTAAATAATGAGGATTCACACTTACTGCAAGTTCATAAACTTTTTGATCAATCAGACGTGTCATCCATGCTGCTCGGTTAGTTGTAGATTTAAAACAATAATCAGAATCAATGAATCGTCGTGTGACTATTTTCTCGATGTATGATGAATCTGGAAGTAATACTGATGTATTATTGCTAACTGCTGAGGTGATCGATGGAGATTTGATTGTTAGATCCGAGAAAGAACAATAAGGATAGATGGGTGACGAGTAGCTGATCTCGTTCAGCATTTTGAGATGTTTTGAAGTTAAATTCAGTTGGAGAGCTACGAGATTATCTTCAAGATGAGCTAAGGTGCGAGGACCTACAACGCATCCTGTAACGTTTTGATTGAGGATCCATCGTACTGCTACTTGTGACACTGTAGATTTTAAATCAGCTGCTATGTCAGCACATATTCGAAGTATTTGCCATGTCTTTGGATTACTACCCATCGTTGACAAGTCCCATGAGCTGAAATGAACAGACTCTGCAAAACTCATTCGACTGTTTCCAGGAGGTTTTGCCAATCGGATGCTATTTTGATCACTGTATTTATTTGAAAGCCAACCACCAGCAAGCGGAGACCAGGCAAGAAAACCAATGCCGTAGGAATTACATAGATCAATCAATTCCCATTCAGCAGTCCGACACAGAAGATTGTATTGACATTGAACGAAGATGGGTAGCTCCCATTGCTGACGCTCGCATAGTGAGATTAACTTCTGCAACTGTACAGGTGTATAATTTGATACTGCATAATATCGAATAAGTCCCATATTAATGAGATTTTGTAGAGTACGAATGATATCCTCTAAATCAGTTGCATCATTCCAGTAATGGATAGTGTAAACATCGAGATACTTGGTTTGTAACTTTTGTAAACTATCTTCGATAGCATCCATGATGTGCTTCCTTGATGAGCCACTAGAATTTGGATAGTTAATTGCAGCATTTCTAGGTATTGTATTGATAGGTGATGCAAACTTGCTACAAATTATTAGTTTTCGTCGTGTATGAAGACTTTGCTTCTTTAGCCAATTTCCAATAATAATTTCACTCTCTCCATAATTATTACTTGTATCAATAAAATTACCGCCTGCTTTGATGTACCGATCTAACATCATTGCGCAAGTAGCTTCGTCACTCACAGCTGGCATTCTCCAAGGACCATGTCCATTCGAAGATAGTAGCATGCCACCAAAACATAAGCGGCTGGTTTGTAGTCCACTTCTACCAAAGGATCGATATTCCATCATCTATTCTCGGTTGAATGGAAAATAGATAGAGATATTTCTTTTCAGTTAAAAGGATTTCACTTTATTTTGTACGATTTAGATTTTTGATTGATTCATGGGATAAATATTGAGTGATCAGAAAGTACTAAATTCAAGGGGAAAAAGCGAATTTTTTTGGATTTGAATCGGGAATAGTCTAATCGAATCCCAAAAAATCCGAAAATCTCAAAAAGCTCCAGAGATTTTAAAGAATCCGAAAAAATTCCAGAAAGTAGGGATCGACGGCTGAATAGTAGTTTAATTTTTTGACTATGTCAAGGCTGTGTAGGATGAATATTTATTTTATAGCACAAAGGAGAAACAAAAACCAAGCGAGCCATGTAATTAGGCGAATCAATTGATGAAACAGACGTATGAGAGCACATAACAAAGATAGTATTGATTGTCAGATAATTATTTCTTCGGTACAAAACAATATGCTTTTCTTATTTCCTTCTCTTGAAATGCTGTGAAATCTATGTAATTGCGAATACACATATTTCAACATTTTTTCAAGCCTGGAAAAATGCTTTGGAAGTGTTGAGACTGCGAAGTCTTCCGAAGAATGAATATTAGCTCTGGTATTGCGATCTAAAAATTACAGTGCCTATCTCATTTATGCTTCATCAATTTTTTTAAGGCGAACCTTCCTCAGAAATCAATTTTTCTATGGCTTTCCTCTCAGCAGTGTCTTTTTTTTATTTTTCATCCGTTTTTAACCAAAATCTCAGAAAATGTTGGTCTTGACTAGAATAGATTATGGTTAAAAAGTTGCCTTTAGATTTCTTGACATTCACGAGTAATAGTCAATTCGTTAGTAAACAGTACTTTTTTACGCAGGCAAGGTTTTCTTAATAGTGACTCGATATAAAAGTGATAATTTTCTTTGTTGAATAGAGAACAGATAGAGCTAGAACTTAACAGACTCCAATTCTTAAATTTCTCTTTTGATGAAATAAAAAAAAACTCAGATATTTCATTTTCAATAGCAATTTATTTGAACATGATTTCGTGAATTTTACGAAAAACGTTTTTTCAAAATTAAATAAAGGGAAATTCAAAAATTGGAGCCTGTCAAGTCCTAGCTCTAAGGGTATTCTGCAACGTGAAAATCGCATGAGCTTGTTAGCTCGTATCATTATTGTGAAATCCTTGCCCGCGTAGAAGGTACTTTTGAACAATAAATTGACTCTAACTCATTAGTTTATTGGAGATTTGGGGAAATATTTTAACCATAATCTCTCCTGCCTAGGCTAACATTTTCACGAATTTTGGCTGAAATCGGATGAGAAATAATGGAAATTGTTTCTGAAGAGGGTCCCTTAAAGGACGAGGGCGCATAAGACCAGAAATCGACCCCCTACCTTTTCTCCGATGAATCATTATGGGAACTATATAGATCGATAGATTTCAGTAAGGCAAACATTTTGAAGGTATTTTTGATATGTTTTCTTAATACTTTTAAAGG
>JAJEKB010019219.1:11365-26211 GCA_022393335.1 Macrotrachela quadricornifera
TTATCAAAAGATAGCGCTTGAAATTCTCTACAAAACCATATATAACTAGGTTCTAAACGGTTTTAGATGTGCTTATAAAAAGATGAAAACTAAAGATATACAAAAAGCTGTAAAAAGTAACGAGTTCGACATAATGAATGCTCGCACATTGCATCCAATTTTTTCATCATTTACTTCGTCCTATAAAAAAACCGAAATATATCAAAAGATGCAGTGTGAAAGGCTCTACAATTTCCACAAGACCACTTATTTCATGGTTGAACTTTTTGTTTTCGAAATGGACAAAACTTTGAGCGACCAAATTTCGATAGTGTGAAAATGATACATTTTTTAGTACAAGATGAATTTATTATTTTCTTACTTCAACTTTCTATAATCGTTCTTTGCAAATCGTAGAGTTTTTCATGCTGCATCTTGTGATGTATTTTTTTAATAAAATATATTAGGTAATAAGAAGATGAAATAGGAAAAAACGAATTCATCTTGTATCAAAAAAATATATTTTCATACCCTCGAAATTTGATTGCTCAAAATTTTGTCCATTTTGAAAACAAAAAATGTTCAACCATGAAATAGGCGGTCATATGTAAACTGTAGAGCTTTTCACGCTGCATTTTTTGGCATACTTTATTTCTCCAATAGGGTGAAGTAAGTGATGAAAAAATGAGATGTAAATGTGCAACTCATTACTTTTTATAGCTTTTTGTATATCTGTAGTTTTCATCTTTTTATAAACACATCTAAAACCGTTTAGAACCTAGTTATATATGGTTCTGTAGAGAATTTCAAGCGCTATCTTTTGATAAAAAAGAATGTATTAATCACACGGATAATAGAGGAGAAATCTTTAAAATATTAAGAGGGCCATTCTTTATGGGACACCCGATAAATCCTATTTTCCACGATGACCAAGATCAGAAACAACGAACAATATTAGTAAGAAATACAGTGACAAAACTTTTTAATGAACGTATAGAACCAGCAGATGGCGATGGTAAATTTGCCGATGTTTGGAGGATAGAGAATGTATGGGGAGCACTTAAAGAAAAAGTTCATGGGAAGGTATTTGCCACGTCATTTGAATTAGAAAAAGAAATTGAAAAAGAATGGAGAAAATTTTCAAAAGAAAAATGTGATAAAATGATGGACGAAATACCCTATCGATTACAGTTGAGTATCGACAATAACGGAGAACATATTCATAAATATTGATTTTTTTAATAATAATTTACGGTTTTGAAGAAAGATTGTCTTGTAAAATTACTTGTATCGACTGTTAATAAAAATCACTACTCAAGAAATAAAAATATTATAGGAATTTGATGCAAAAATGAATGTATTTTAGTCTAGTTCATGGATTTCATCAATAATTTTAGCGAGAGAGCTGAAACTTTCAGAAATTAAAGATCATGAGTAGATATATATGTGGTAGAAATTTCAGCTCTCTTCGTCGAAAAAAAGTGTAAAAAATATTGTTAACAAAACATAGACAGTTATTATAGGACACCCATTATCCTCAATTGATCGTATAAATGGCTGCACACGAGCGGTTAGACCAGATGCAATATGATGGGAAATGTTCGAGTTCACTTTAGAGGATATGAACTTATTTATTAGGTAAATCTATGGGCATTCAACCACGTTCTGGAAAAACTGTTTTTGTATTAAGTTTTTTGTGCTGGTTAGGCGTAGGATGGTCAGAAAATAGGTTTGGCCGAAAATAATTTGTGACTTCGACCTGAAATACTGGAGATTCAGATCGTTACTTAGGAACATCTAAGAAAGGAGAGGATCCTCAGATTATTACAATGTTTAAAGCTCATATTTTGGGAAAAGATAGAAGATCACTAGACTACCACAACCTTCAAAGAATTCTTTTTTTCAATATATTCTAGCTGAAATATGAGATTTTTAAAGAGAGCGACATCTAGGTATTTATTATGAAAGAAACGTTTTGATAAACATTAAGCAAAGGTCGCTCTCTTTAAAAATCTCATATCTCAGCTAGAATACATTGAAAACAAGAATTCTTTGGAAATTGTGCTGATCTAGTGATCTTCTATCTTTTCCAAAAATATGAGCTTTAAACATTGTAATAATCTGAGGATTCTCTCCTATCTTAGATATTCCTAAGTAACGATCTGAATCTCCAGTATTTCAGGTCGAAGTCACAAATTATTTTCGGCCAAACCTATTTTCCGCTCACCTTACGCCTAACCAGCACAAAAAAACTCAATAAAAAAAACACTTTTACCAAAAAGTGGCTGAATACCCATGGATTTACCCTATTCGAAATCCGACCAAGTGAATAAAAGGGAGAAGAACAAAAACAACAGAACAGAAGAAAGAAAACAAAGAAGAAAAAGAAGAAAAAGAAAAGAAAGAAAAGACACATGGCAAAAGTGAAATCTATCATGATCGACCATAGAGATCACATCATGACACATAACATCCTTTCCTCTATCAACGGCTTTTGTCTATGATTGTATCTTTCTACTACACTAGTCGAATATTAGACGAGGATTTTCGTGTAAACGTTGTTTCTGGCCATTCACTCCTTTTTAATTGCTATTATTCTTTGTCCACCTTGTTGAAGATCATCTTTGCAGCTAAGTGGCATACTTTTCGATGATAACCGGCTCTTTAATAGCAGAGCAGTAATCAACCGATAGATATGGTCATGCAAAGATGGAAATCGATCTTACATTATCAACATCTAATAATCAAGGTTACATCTGATAGTAGTCTACTATAGCCACTTGTCTGATTCATTATCTACATAAAAAGCTATGCGTAAGTTGTACTCCTGAGAGAGATCTTCTTCTTACAATATACTTTGTTTCAATCTCATCAGCGATATTTTCGAGACGAAGGATATGCATATTCAATTTTGAATAGTTATCGCTTTCTGCCGACTGTTCATTATCAGTCATAGAGTATTTATACTAATGAACAAAAACCTTACGATCAAAAAACGCCAAATAGATCCGTTACTCGCAAAACTTGGAAACCACGAGTTAGGTTCTTAACTCTTCCGTCACTTAACACAGTTATCCCAACTTATTCAATGAAACTAATTATTGTGTTCGAATTGAAAGTTAAATATTCTTCAGATTTTGATGAATATATTGATCAATTTAAAAAAATGAAGATCTTAGAAAAGCTGTCATTCGAAGCGCAATTCGTTACAGAAATCCTTCATACACTGTTCGCTTGACTGAAAACTCTATGGTCGGACTGCCAAATAAATAGGTATTGAGTTAGTTCTAGTAATTCAAATATCCTGTATTGAGTCTTCTCTACATGGCAAATTTTCTAAAGTTTTGTTTTCTATTTTCTATTCATTCGTTTATCAGCATATCAGAGCTTGTAGCAAATGGACCACAAACCAAAGTCAATAGATCGAGTTCTGGAATCTACAATCACTTATTTTAATAACAATGACATAAAAGAAAAAGTCAATCAAATTGATTCTCACCTAGAAATACGAGAAAATCCAAAAGTCACCTTTCCTCCCTACTAGAACTGTGGAGTTTAGAAATCTCTTAAGCACAAAAAAAGTTGAGTTTCATGAAATAATCGTAGAGCAAGTATAAAAGTACTATTCCTGGAAGAAGGACAGATTAATTGAGCACAAAGATGCTATAAAATTCGCTTTTGTTATTGTTAAACAAATCTGAAAAAATTCAAAGAAGTCTAGAAAAATCCCATAATCTTGAAAATTTTCGCTGAATTCCAAGATCCCTAATCCTCTCTTTCGCCTTTGGCTAAATTACTCTATGATTTTTAGACGAACTACAGAGTGTGTCGAATTGTATGAATCGAGATTCATCTCATTCGTTTTCCTTTTCAAAACGCGCTGAGCTCATTAGGGTGTAAGTCATTGAAGCCTAGTAAATCAGGGAAATATTTTGGAAAATCACTCATAGTTTTTTGTCTAGAGTCGGAGTATAGGAAGACAATTTGCAGAAGGCAGTTAATTACATATAAACAGAAAGTTTCAAATCGACTCCTGTTATTAGAACATTTTGCTTCATCAATATTTCTGAACTTTTCTCAGATGACAAGATATTGATGCTTATGTGTACTGTTTAGAAAAAAAGTAGTCGATAAAATTTTTATTATGGTGCAGCTAGACAACCTTATCTTTAGCAAAAAAACTTTTGAGACAAACTCTATTTTGTTTTAACGTTTTACTCCTTGTTGGACTCATCTATTCCTGATTCAGCGTCTGAAGCTCAATCTTGATCACTTCATTAGATTTTCTTGCTATTGGGAATAACCAGTAGGCATGTGGGTGAAGAGGAAAACCGCTCATGAGTTCTCGGAGGGATCTTATAATCTACAGGGTGATCCATAAGTCACCGGGCACTCTTTTATTGCGAATAACTTTTGATAGGAACAATATATAGACCTGCGGCTTTCACCATTCGAAAGAGCGATGTTCGGACCATCCATCTACATAATATTTACTAGGGCGAAAGATGCTTTTTCAAAGACACTTTTCAACTGACATTGTTTTTTTGTGTATTTTCATAGATTTTCACAATAATCTCGTCTCAAATTGCGCCAAAATGTAGCTCAAATCACCCATTTTTCACTATAAACTTATCAGTTTGTGCAGTATTCTATTAAGCTCTTTTTTCGAACAAACCTTTCAAACATAGTGGTAAGTTTATAGTGAAAAATGGGTGATTTGAGCTACGTTTTGGCGTAATTTGAGACGAAATTATTGTGAAAATCTATGAAAATACACAAAAAAACAATGTCAGTTGACAAGTGTCTTTGAAAAAGCATCTTTCGCCCTAGTAAATATTATATAGATGGATGGTCCAAGCATCGCTCTTTCGAATGGTGAAAGCCGCAGATCTATATCTTATTCCTATCAAAAGTTATTTGCAATAAAAGAGTGCCCGGTGACTTATGGATCACCCTGTATTTAGTTCTTTCATCCAAGAGTTTGGTATAATTGTTCCCAACCTATCCTATTCGGTATACAGGGAATATCAAGGTTGTTCAGTATTTTGCCAGAACATTCTTGATTAAGAAAGACTGCATTGATAACGCATTTCAACTCACTGATATGTCGTCAGTGGAAGAAGTAATCGTTATTCTGAAGAGAGATCTCTCTTTCCAGCGAGATTCGAACGCTTTTTCTTCTTTCAATTCATTTGCTTCCCTGGAAAATGATTGATATCTCAATTAGCACATTCGATCTCTTTTTGCTATTAGAAACTATCAGCCTCTTATCCTAAATCTGAGAGTAGATTGGTGTGTGTGCCTTTAACAAACACAACGAGGTCAACATGATGGATATGCGCCATGCAAAATTGTCGTGCAGTCAACTTATTTATAGGCAATACTCAGAAGTTGGTTGAGGTTGTAATATTTTGTTTGATAACAAAATAGAAGGTTTTGATAGATTGAGATATATCGCACTATGATATCTCATCCCTCTGATCGAGACTGTCCCGGGATCAAATCCCATATTATTGTTAGTGCTATGCGCTCAACAATATTAGTGAAAATAAGAAAAAAAGGAACTCTCACATGTGTATAGCGAACACAACCTGTGATAACAGAACTGTGCTAACTTTGGTTAATCTGAAATGCTTTAGACGATTACTAAAAGCTCAAACATATGATAATCGGAATATAATTAGAAAAAAAAAACAATTTTCTATAGTACCATATAACTCATCTATCATGTACTTTCCTCTTCTAATCTGTACTCCAATATTCTCCATTTACTCTCGTACTATTAGATACAGACTCTGGATCTAATGCTTCAGTATCTTAGACCATTCTCGAATACCGAAATCTAATTCGACTAGTGTAATACTTTAATAAGACACTAAAGATTCAAACTCTGTTGTTTGCCCTTTGTAATCTTCTTTACTTCCACAACCTATCAAAATTACAAATTTTATATTCATATGTTATCAAAATCACGATTCACATATCATAGGGGTGAATGTAGAGAAAAGTATCATCTCTCTAGAGAACTTTTTTCGAAACTTTTAGTGTCAAAACACTTATCGGTCTTAGTGATGGATTTAGGAGATGGTGGGGGCGATCGCCTCTTCTGAATCTGCCACTGATTGGTCTCTACAAAGGGTTGATGGATAAAATATTTTACAACTTTCTTTACTGAAAAACTCGAGTTTCAGATCGTTTTTTTCTCAGAACATTTATATAAAAAAATCCACAAGTACTCGATCCTTTTTCATAAGAGGTTCGTACAATCATCTTGATTGGAAAGGTGGCTGGTGTTCATAAAATCTATTTGAGTGAAAAGCTTCACGATTATGCATATTAAGAATCACGCGTGTTAAATCGATATACATCGATTCATCCTACACTAAAAGTGTCGGAATCCACTCGATTTTTAATCACTCTCCATTTTCGTCGATTGACTCAGCTCAATAAATGAAACAGATTAGTTCATAGATCATGTGGTGCTCCGTCATTTTCACAACGTTTTCTATCTGGAAGATTCCAAAATATGACATCTTTTCTCATTTAAATGTAAGTGGCTTTCGATAACTTCTTCACTTTCATCAGTGAAGACTATCGAGTTCATAACTATCTTGAATTCATCCCAGACTATTCCCGACATATGCAGAGCTATTACTCTGAATACTACGATCACAATTGAGTCGATTTTGCGTATCGAAATGATTCTCTTATCTTAAAACATGAGACTATGGGATGCTGAGAAGAATACTCGACAAGTATTGGTCAACTTATAGATACAATGTTATTTTCTTTTGTTCAAATAGACCAGAATGATCACTTCGACGAGTTTCACTAAAGCTGCACCGTTCACGTCAATAGGCGATATATTTCTATACAGGTTGATTCACTTGGTTTTCCTCAATTTTCTGCGTTTTGTTGTGTTTCTACAAAACTTTGGCATCGATGATATATATATATATACCATTAGAAAGAGCATTGCTCCATCAAAATATGCACTTCGTTTTTCATTTACTTCATATCATGATGACGAAAATCAAAAAAATTTTTGTCGAACTAGTGGGTAAGAGTGTGGGAATTATATAACCTACTTATGGTAGATCGAATTCCTGTAAAAGTAGTCCTAGTTCGAAGAGGCACATCACATTTTATATTACGCAAAACAATAAGCTGAATAGGTTTGGAATTGGCAGGGAAAATTCGATTATAGGATTGAAAGTTCGATACATCTACGTAGATTTTCAGTGTTAGTTACACTAGGGGGAATATATCGAGAAAATATTGAAATTAAATCAATTCGAAATTGTCTGAACGAATAAAGAGTTTCTTCCTCCATCTAATCATGTATTAATAGAAAAAATTGAAGCAGAGGGCCGATTTGAAAAAAACATGATAAAACTGAAAAATTAGTTTTCGAAAGCAAATTATTTTAAAAATGCTTTGAATTTGCAATGGAATTGAGAAAGATTTTTATAGAAAACGTACATTGATAGAGAATTGCATTTTCCAGCGCTCTGTATCCAAATGAAAGATGAGCAGCCGTCCAATGCTTTTGATTTTCTCAAATAAATTTACCTCATCGAATAAAAAGATTTTTATACTTGTTCCTGAAAATGTCTTGATTTTCTTCATCATGGTATGAATTCGATGAAAAGCGAAGTGCATATTTTGATTGACTGACCGATGCTCTTTCCAATTGTATATAAATCATAGATCCCCAAAGTTTTGTAGAAATACAGCATATGCAACAAAAAATGTGCAAAAATAAGTCAATCAATCTGTAATATAGTAGGATTCTCATGCTCTGAAAAAAAAACTCAAACTTTGCACAACCCTTTGAAAAGGTTCTGTCAGTTATTAAAAGCCTTCAAATGTTTCTGAAATCTCAAAAGAAGGATAAAAAATTTCTACAGAAACTTTTGAAGGTTCTGCATTTTATCCAAACGTAGAACCACCTCTTACGGAACCTTTTTTTAGATTCTGTACAGCAAAAAAAGGTTCTGTGAGAAAATACGAAACCTTAAAGGTTCTGTACAAAACCATTACCCCTTTGAGGGTGGACTTTTTTTCTCATAAAAAAATGAAATCGTGTTGCCAAAATGAATTATATTTTGAAAGTTATTAGTGGTCGTAATTATAACTCCTTAGACCTCATTTAAAGGATGCATCTGGTTTATTTTGAACTGAAAAAACACGTGGGAAGAAAGAACAAAACATTTTCTATGGTATGAAATACTTCGAAGCAATAAAATACGCAAAAGACCCACATCACAATGTTTACACATATAACGTGAATCTGTTCTCTATTGAAGTCTTCTATTATTATGTGCACATTAGAGCCCGTCCGGTCCATGATTTTTTGAACCCGAATCCGAATGATGAAAATTCACTGGACCCGGATCCGACTCGTACTCGACCGGCTAAGTTTTTTTCTGACCCAGACTCGCTCGGTTACATTTTTTGTGGGCCCGAACCGGGATCCAGATCCGCGCTAGTGCAGAATCAAATAATACTTTATTTGAACTGTAGGTTCATAATAGTAACTTGATTTCAACACTATAGCCATGAAGAGTTTTGTTATTTTCTGCTACTTTTTTTTTTATAAATAAACGAACAGTGTTTTGAATAAAATGAACAGAAATTAGAGAAAATTAAAAACAAGAATTATAGCATATAGTGAATGTTTCTTCTGATCAATAAAAATTTACAGACCCGGATCCGGACCTAGACCCGGGCGGGTCCGGGTTCGGGTCGAACCCAACGGGTTCTAGCACATACCAAATATTTTCTAAGGAGTTTTTCTTTCTGTTGTGTGAGGTACAAGAGAAGGAAAATGTTTAGCAGTGACTCTAGTTGTGTTACATCCGTGTACATGTCTCCATGACTCAATGATGATGTCTTATGAAAGTTACCCCTAGTGCTTCCAGCATGTCATTAATGAGCCTCATTAAGTTATCGGTATATACTATAGATGGAACTAGTGAGTAGTCCCTTTACTAACCTATTCAAATTTTGAGCCCGTATATATACGGGTTTCGCTCTCAAAGGATTAACCGTTGGTACGAAACTCTGATGGTTTCGTACTGAAATCTCAAGGTTTTGTACGGAACCGTTAAGGTTTCGTATTTTCTCATGGAACCTTTTTTTGCTGTACAGAACCTAAAAAAAGGTTCCGTAATATATGGTTCTGCGATAGGATAAAACCAAGAACTTTCAAAAGATTCTGTAGAATTTTTTATCCTTTTTTTTGAGACTTTGGACACATTTGGAGGCTTTTAATAATCGACAGAACCTTTTCGAAGGATTCTGCAAAGCTTCTGTTTTTTTTTAGATTGGCAATGCCCTCTAGCTAAACATGCATTGGATAGTGTTACAAAATCTTGAGGATGCCATTATACAAGTCCATAGTCTTCTCGACTAAATAGATTTTCTAGTTGACTGCAAATTATTAAATTCAAAAAATTGTGAAAAAAGCTTTTCCACATAGTAAAGTAGTATTTTTTCTATGCATTCATCCTATCCTTTTTTCTGTCAAATCTCAATACACTATGTCTTCTGACTAATCTGGAAGTAGTTCATAACATTGACGTAGAAGTCAGCTAGCAAGTTCATAGAACTTTTTACTTATTGGCTTCTCATTGTGTTTAGATTATCATCATTAGATAGAGGCTACTTACTAGTCAATAGTCGAAAATGATTTGAATGTGAAGGGTAGAGTTTGACACTTTCTTACCTCACTTCGTGTTTGCAAAGACAGCAGACTATGCACATATGCACACATACATATATATATATATATATACATATCTTTTCGTTTTTACTCAGGTTATTTATGACGTTTATATTTTTACAGATGAGTGACAACGAAAATAACAATCACTCGTAGGAACAATAATGATGTCCTTTTTAGTAAGTCGAGTTGGCGGCAGACTTGAGTAAATCTAGCTCCGACTCGTCTAGAAACCTGTTCCAGAGTTTCTGTAGGGAGTTTTAACTACAGGGCGTTTGAAAAGTCACTTACCAAAAAAAAAATTTGAATATCTCCCTTACGGCTCGAGCAAACGAACTGATTTTTTTATCACTGATAGAGGCATGTTCAAAGTTTATATCCATAAAGACATGTCTAGAGAGGCGCTTTGTTAAGTATCATTATTGGTTTGAACAAAAAATTTTTACTTTTTCGCAGATAGGAACAGGGTGAGCCAAAAGTCACTTTACCAAGAAAAAATTGAATATTTCTGCTACAGCTCAGCCAAACAAATTGATCTTTTTACCCATAATAGCGGCATGTTCACACTTTAAATCCATACAGACAAAGTTAGAGAAAACCTTTGTTAAGTACCACAAATGACCTCAACAAGAAATGTTAACTTTTTCACAGATAAGAAAAAAAAATAATATAATTAACAAAGAACTTCTCTAGGCATGTCTATATGAACCTGAAGCTTGAACATGCCTCTATTATTGATAAAAAAATCACCCCGTTTGCTCGAGCCGTAATGGAGATACTCAGTTTTCTTTCCGTTGTGTAATTTTTGGGCAATCTTGAAAAGTCATTTTGTCCAAAAACAAATTGAATATCTCCTTTACGGCTCAAGCAAACGAGCTGATTTTTTTATCAATGATAGAGGTATGTTCAAGCTTCATATTCATAAAGACATGTCTAGAGGGATCTTTTGTCAAGTATATTGTTTTTTCTTCCTATCTGTGAAAAAGTAAAAATTTTTTTGTTCATACCAATAATGATACTTAACAAAGCGCCTCTCTAGACATGTCTTTATGGATATAAACTTTGAACATGCCTCTATCATTGATAAAAAAAATCAGTTCGTTTGCTCGAACCGTAAGGAAGATATTCAAATTTTTTTTTGGTAAGTGACTTTTCAAACGCCCTGTAGAACTTGATGTACTTTATCCCATATCTCAAACCATACGGGTGCAAAAATCAAAATACCGCCGTTTTGTCCTATGAATCATCTATTCATCACAGTATTAACTATCCCAATTCCTTTCAGAGCCTATTCCAAGGTTTTCAAAAGATGTACCAACCACAACTGGATAAGGTCTATCCGATGATTTTATCACAGTCTCTGCATCTCAAACGATACGGACAGAAATCATCAAATACCGCTATTTCAGTTAACAAACCTTGTCCCAATTCGCCTAGAAGCCCTTGCATGATAGATACCACCAGAACATAGACCACGTGCTCAATCGATATCACGGATTTCAATGAAACTTTGCCTGCACGTAGCCTCAAGTGAGAGGAGAAAACGTCTAAAAATTTAGCTTCTAAAACCGTTGTATTCTTGAGATATTGAAATTACAATAGAGGCACCCTCACCCTCAAAAGTGGTCCTAATAATGTAGTACCTACACATTATGTATTTCACAATTAGTTTACACTAGTAGTTTTAACCTTAAGATTTTGTAGATATATACTACTACAGGTAGCCTACATACTGACATACTCAAAATGATTTTTTTGGCATGTTAAGAAATATACAGGCATTTCATAGATCCAAGATATACTTGCAAACTTGTGATCAAGATTTCTACCGCTTATGAGCAATCTATGAGCTCCCGCTTTGGAACTAAGTACTACTTCCGTTGGACTATTAGCAGCAATTTTCAAAACTTTGGCAATTTCATTTTAATCTGAGGAAGTATATCTTTTATTGTATATATGATCTCTTTTAGGTAAGCAATGACTCATTTCTACAGAAGTTGCTCTATAGAAGATTGTTAATTTGACTAATTGTAACATGTATTTTGTAGAGGCAAGTGTTTGATAAATTTCTAAGAAAGTCTTTCAAAAAAATATTGTTCCGTTCTCGAGATATTAAAAAGATAGGGGCGAGTCTGCTAGCCAAATCGACCGTATTTAAAAATTTCCACTATTTCATATCCTTTTTCTCTATTATTGGGACCCATATTGATTCCATTTTTTGTACATAGATAGCTCTTACTATGTTCTGAAAAATTGCAAAGACATGGGGATTTGAAGTGCTTGACAAGCACCTGCTCATTAAACCAACATGGCATTTCTATACCAAATATATAGGGTTTTTCAGTGCGAATTCTTTCGGCCTGTATTATTCGAAGAGATATTGTCACCATGTTTTGGGTATATATAGCCCTTAGTATAAAGAGTGGGCCAGAAGTCTTGACTCGATTTTTATATTAAATTTTTTTATAGTAAAACTCGTAGCTGAAAATATATTTCTATGAGAAAGAGATGCATCAAAAGACGCTCTACAAAATGGTTTTTGATTGACCTTGGTAGCTCTTCTAGTAAGAAAGTTACAGACTTTGAAATGTGCTTGACAAAAAAGAAAAATTAACCGTGCACTCAGTGGACGTGATGTTGATTTCAGTAAAAGCTTCATAATTTCATCAAAATGAAACGTTTTTCGATCGGGTTTAATTTGCATTGATCTAGAATGATTGCTCTTCTCTGCCTAGCTGCAAGATCCAAACTTCGAGCATGTTTTCCGTTTCTCGCTGAATTTCTTGTCTTAAACGTGGGCTTTCGATTTTTGACCCATGAGTGAAACTTGGTTCTTGAGTAATCCATCTATTCTAATAAATTTTTTCTACATATCACGAAAAAGAGTACATTTAAAAATACTACCCACAAAGTGAGTTCTCACTTTTGCTAAGCTTTTTTATGGACATAGTAGAAGAAAAGAAAATTGATGTCGAAAAAAATAGCAAGTTTACAAAGTTTTCATTTTTTTCCGCCTCACATATACTTTGTTCAGTTTCCTTGATTGAAGTTCTGAAATTAAAGATTAAGTATAATTTTATAGAGAATTTGACGACGCTTCTGTTTGAAAAAGAATTTGTTCTAAGTCATCTAATAAACAGGAGTTAAAATACAAAGACCTTAACTGAGTTCCGGGTAATTTTTCTCTTTTGTCAAGCACATTTCAAAGTCTGCAACTTTTTCACTAGAAGAGCTACCAAGGTCAATCAAAAACCATTTTGTAGAGCGTCTTTTGATGCATCTCTTTCTCATAGAAACATATTTTCAGCTACGAGTTTTACTATAAAAAAATTTATTATATAAATCGAGTCAGGACTTCTGGCCCACCTTTTATACAGACAACAATTTGGTTCGCGATCAATTATTTCCTGAATATACTAGTTTTTTTCTTAGTATATTATACAGAAAACAAAAGCAATTTTTTTTATAAGGATTTTGCAGGTAGGTTGACACAGTAGATAAAATGAATGAGAAGTTAATTAAAGATGGTGAATCTGATATGTAATAGAGTTTGGTGTGCGACGACATTCAATATTTCGAAAGTAATCCGATTTTCAGCTCATTCCATAGTGTTTCTCAAAAAACCCTCGAATAACCTCTGAAATCAGCCATATAATAGCAATGTTTAAACATTTTGGCTCTCGAACCGACCAGAATCTTAACCGGCTGGAAAGACTTATACACCAGAAGATAGAGCAAGTGAGGCTTTACAAAACCTGATATAACACCATTCACCCAAATTCGGAAGAGGGTTGCTATTGAGAGATCAAGTTTAGGTAGTGGTCCATCGACGGTCTTATCAATCAAAGATCTACTTTTTTAGACTAAACCATTTCTTTTATATATGGATCGATAGAGCTGAAGACGAGCTACCAGAATATATATAGGTTGTTGGTATTTCATTGTAAAATAACGGAGAAAATTGTCTCGGACTGTTTTCAAAAAAACAGGATTTTCCAATTTTAGCATATTTTATGCTAAATTGACTTAACCTTATTTAGGGTAGTTCTAACCCTAACTACATTCAAACCTTTGATAATTTGGTATCAAAATGATCAGCTCGTCGAGCTCTACAAATCCTGAAATTTTCAGCCAATTTGAGAATGTTGATGTAAATGTGGTACGTTTCCCATGGATTCACCCAATATAATCATAACCAGTATGATAATCATTAGCGTTCTTGACGGTAAGAAAATAAGACTGATATGAACATTAAAGCATTTTATGTATCTCAATGTTTGTTTTCACACTTATCAAAATGGCAGAAATTTTGTTTTTTTCTGAATTTCTTCGTAATACCTTTATATTCCGTCTTTGAAAAATTTATTTGTACAATATTTTGCAAAAATAATTCATCACTTTATCTTCTGGTGTTTTTCTGTTATAAGATTAAATTTAATAGCCGTTAATAGTTTTTGATAATAGTATATTTAGTTGTCTATTAAGAATATATGATAGAGATCTGAAATGTTGTTCTATTAAATTGGTATATAGTTTCACCCTTAATGATGTAAAAAATAAGTGTTCCAAAACCCATTATAACACGAAGAAGTGATAGTGTTAAAACGAATCGTTTTTGGTGAAAATATTCAATGAATAATTAAAATATGTACTTGTGCAAAATGAAAAATTTTATGAATCGAGTCATATTGGAAAGACCTGTATTGACGATTATGCAATGAGATGCAATTTCAATGACCTCTAGTATGTCAATGCTTGAAATCATATGTGTTATTTTACTGTTAGATGCAAGTGATGAACAGAGCGACATCTCTCTAACAAAACGTCACTAACAGAGACATCTCTAATGAGAAAACCATTGGAATGTGTTAGTCATGCCGCGCAATAGGTCATTAACATTAATGTACCACAAATAGTCAAGTATTCGGTTTATATCTTTGCTACTAACTCCAGAGGAATCTTCAATGAGTCAATAGATATAGTGTTAAGAAAATAAAGTCAAAAATAAATTGAAATTTCGGTCACAAGTAATTTTGTGACGTTCATGGGAAAAAGGTATTTGTTTTCTATTTCTTCTAAAAGCGAACAAAAGGAGTATCAATTCATGGTGTCCTAAGGATCTCTTTGTGGACTATAAATC
>JAJEKB010019219.1:41211-54732 GCA_022393335.1 Macrotrachela quadricornifera
AAAATGTTCTCAAGCCGTCTATATGAAAATAAGGTACCTTCGCCACTTCTTTTGGGTACCCCTAAGTAGTTTAAATTTTTTCAGATTCAAAAAATTTTCATTCAAAGATGAACAATCATCAATACATTTTAATAAATGATTTCGTTGATCATCAACTGTAAGAGTGCAATACGTGTCAGCAGTTGATACACCTGGTGTTACTGACGGAATTGTAAATGAAGAATAATTGGTCAGATGTTTTGGTGCAATTCGTTGTCCTTCTTTGAATGTACGATCACTTGCTATCTTCAAGATATGGAGTAAGCATTTAATTTTTGTGCGACTAGCACTTTTGACGATTAAATTATTATTATCGATCTTTAATAATAATTCTTGACGTAATAAATCAGTTCCAACATGATTGATTTTTAAAAATAAATGTTCAAAAACATCTGTTGTTAGTAAAAGAATTGGCACAGAATTAATTTGTTGTACTCGAAAAAAATTTGATAATGTTGAACCAACCATATATTCAATGAAAGAGTAAAATTGATCATCAACTAATGTTAATGTTTCTAAGGGTAATTTCCAAGGATGGAAATGTAATTGTTGCAACTTTGGTACATTAGAAAGAAACATGTTATAGTTAGTTGACTGAGTAATAATGGTGTCTGTTCAACGTTTAACAAGATAGAAATGACCAAGAAATTTTAAATAAAATAGACATGGAAACGAGGTAGAGAAAACATAATCAAATCAAGGGATGTCTCGTAGTCAAATACATGCACTATACACCATGGACGAAAACAGTACAACTAGAAAGAAAGGGCTTGATAGTCACATATATTTTTCTCAATATTCTTTTCTTTTCTTCTCTTCACGTTCAACTTATTAATTTGGCTACTAAATGTTCAAATTCAATAAGATAATCATGTGCTTCTACACTGTAACAGTAACGATGTTTAACATAATAAACACAAATGAATATCACGACCATACAATCGTTTTTTCTCCTTTTCAGTCCAGATAACGTTCTGTATTCTTATAAACGTTAAATACAAAGCAAAAGATCATCTTATCTTCATTTTTATCAGTAAAAATCAATGTTATCTGTCTCATTCGAGTAAAAAAAATACACTTTTATTCATAATACTATAAGTATTGATGTACCGAATTTGATTCGGATAGGTTCTAGTTGATCCTCACTCAAAGTTATTTTTGTAAATTAGAACTTTATGCATAAAAAATTATATGAAACGAAAGTTAAAAGACATTAATTGTCTTCATCAGAATACTTATTTAATCTTTACGAGATATGTGATACAAATATTAAAAGTGTGGAAGTAATAATGAAAAACATATTCCATTTCTCTTAATATGTTTTGTTTACTATTTATAAATCATAAACTCATTTTCTCATTCTAGATTTCACAACACGTACTGAAAAATTAGTTATTGAATTATGGCTGCCGTTGTCAGTATCGATGATGTTTCTCGTGTACTAGAAAATATTCTAGAATTAGAAGGAGATAATTTCTATCAATTTACAAAAATTATGAGTGGTACATTATTGGTTGAACTACTTAAAATACAGGAAATAGATTCAGTTTTTATATTTTTACAAACAAGTGATATTTTTGAAATATTTCAACATGATTCTACAATACTACGAGATTTGAAATCCAAAATAGATTTCAATTCAAATGATGGTACATTTCATGTCAAACTTGATTTAAAATTGCAATACGAATATTTATCAAAATTATTAAAATCAAAATCAGATCAGAAATATACAAAATCATCAACCTTTTCATCTGAAAAAATTGATATATTACTTCAAAAACATCCAGTTCTTCTTTCACTTCTCAATTTCTATGAGAATGAAACTACAACAAACGATGAACATGAATTTTTATCCCTGTTTATTAATACAGGGTGGGCCATAAATAACACGGCGATAAGAAATTAAAATATTTCCATTGCAGCTTGGGTAAATGGGCTGATTTTTTTGTCAATGATAGAGACATGTTCAAAGTTTATATTCATAAAGACATGCTTAGAGAGACTCTTTGTTAAATATCAGTAGTGATCTCAACAAAAAAAATTTTACTTTTTCACGGATAGAAAAAGAAAACAATGTACTTAAGAAAGGATCTCTCTAGACATGTCTTTATGTATATAAAGCTCGAGCATGGCTCTACCATTGATACAAATATCAGCTCGTTTGCTTAAGTCGTAATGGAGATATTGAATTCTTTTTCGACAGCCTGACTTGTCATGATGACCCAAAAAACCGACACAGCCGAAAAAAAATTGAATATCTCCATTTTGTCTCGAGTGAACAAGCTGATATTTTTATCAATGGTAGAGACATGCCCAAGCTTTATATACACAAAGACATGTCTAGAGAGATCCTTTCTTAAGTACATTATTTTCTTTTTCTATCCGTGAAAAAGTAAATTTTTTTTGTTGAGATCACTACTGATACTTAACAAAGAGTCTCTCTAAGCATGTCTTTATGAATATAAACTTTGAACATGTCTCTATCATTGATAAAAAAATCAGCCCATTTACCCAAGCTGCAATGGAAATATTTTAATTTCTTATCGCCGTATTATTTATGGCCCACCCTGTATATAACCCTATATCGATTGTATTGACCACTAGACTCTCTTATCCATGCTTTTCGCTAGATGGTTTACAATCAGTTGACAGATCTCAATGAGATCTACCGATTAGTATATAATTCAGAGTGGACCGACATGTCTCTAACGGACAAAAGATCTCTGCTATCACTCTACACTGTATAATATATGACCCTGTACCTATTATATCGACCACCAGACTCTCTTACCCACGCTTTTCTCCAGATATTTTACCATTATTCGATAGATCTTGATCAGATCTATCGATTGGTATACGATCTAGAGTGGATCTGCATGTTTCTGATAATCAAAAGTGCTATAATGTCAGTATATATTCTATATATAATATGGAGAATAGAAGGGTGATTAAATCAAGTCGTTTAATTTCAATAGAAATAGAGTTCTGGCACCAAACATAATGAAATGGGAAGGACAAAATCGAATTGCGACAAGGGGCCATTTTGTCCTCTTACACGCCCCCCTCCTTTAGTTTTTTGAAATTTCGCATTTCTAAATCTGCTTGATATTTTAACACATTCACTCCGCTTCAATGTTCATAGAAAATCAGATTTCTAAGTACCTGTTATTAGAAAACAAAATACACCACAAGATGCAGCGTGAAAAGCTCTACAATCCACCCCATAAAACCTACTTCAACTGTATACTTTTTGTTTTCAAGAAAACGCAAAACTGTGTGCGACCAATTTTTGAGGTCGCTTCAAGACTATAGTATTTCACATCGAAATTTGTACATAATTGAAATAGGTTTTATGATGTAGATTGAAGAGCTTTTCACGATGCATCTTGTGGTACATTTTATTTTTCCTTGCGAACTCATATTAGGTGATATAAAGATGAAATAAGAAAAATGAAATTTCACAGTCCTGTAAAAAACAAAGATTGTTTCGCAACCTCGAAAGGAAGTCACACAGAGTTTTACTTTCTTTGACAACAAAAATTATATAATTAAAATAAGCTTTACTATTGGGATTGTAGAGCTTTTCGTACTGCATCTTATGGTATATCCTGTTTTCTAAATAAAACTCATTTAGAGATTAAGATATGAAGTACATAGTGGGACCCACCGGCGGTTCCCATCGGAGTGAATGTGTTAAATAGTCTATAGTTGAAATCTAAGATACCCAAAGATACAAATAACTCATCCTTCTCTTTCGTTTTTATAGGTACGCTTTGATTCTTTACGATAATGAAGAGCAAGCAGCTAGCGTCATCGAACATGTTGATCAGTACCAGATCTATGGCCAACCATTAGCTGTCTCCTTATAGAAGAATAAAAGATCATCCTATACAACAACATCATAACTATTTATCAATCAATACCTATTTTTCGAAAAAAAATTATAATAAGCACTTCATTCACGGAAAAAATTTTTGTCTTATATTTATGTTAAAATAGAAAGGATTAGTTGCTTTAAAAAAAAACTATTTTCAGTTAGAAGTACAACCAAGGAAGATGCATGAAAAGGGCAAATACAATAGAATCGAGATCTTGTCTTATTTCAAATAAATAAAATTGACGAGATTGGTATCATTTATATACGATAGAATTAAATTTTTCATTGGCTTTGCTCTCTTACTATCTTCTTCACTTACTCGCTATAATAAACTCCAAGGGTTTTCTGCTAAAGCGGGAGTAACATCAAAAAATGTGATGGACAGACTGAGGAGCGCTGCTACCGTTACTCTCATTTATGATGATTATTAAACTACTTCGTACCTCGAAATATGACTATCTGCTTCGCGATAAGGATGTGAGTATGAATCAAATAAGCAACACAATCACAATTTCGATCTTATTAAAAGATCTTATCGAGTGATGGTTATGCCACAAAGGATAAGTAGTGCTATACGTATTTTTCCCCTTCCTCTAATAACTACTCTATCATGATAATACTCACTCTGTTGTGCTTATTACTGAATGTAGTAGAAGGAACAAAACTATGGGGAAGGGAAAGTGTTTTTGTTTTTTCGAAATAAAAAGGGAAAAGAAAAGAAGTCAGACCATAACAAATTGGTACATTGGTCAAGAAATTAATTTAATGATTAAATGTTAACAAGACAAGGTGCTCAACAATTTATTCAAGCTGAATGTCAACGATTAACCGATATTGTTATCGATTCAACTGATTTAATCAATTTTGCATCTACTACACTGAAAAAGCTTGTCAGCGCAGCCTTTTTGGAGCTTAAATATGGAATTCACATATCTTTAAACAAATAGGCCCCAACTAAGTAAACATAGGAACCAATTTATGTTTCGCACCTATCTGTAGTGAAGGAGTGTCTGCAATGGGAGTTATCTGTGATGGAAATGTCTGTAAGGGGAGGGAGACGTACGGAGTCGCAAAACTTCGACTTAAAGCTTACACTCACATTTTTCATATGTTAGTCCCACAAAAAAAAACGTACTTTAGGAAAGCAAAAAAGGATCTGACCACGGACACACACTCCGAACCTTTTCTGATTTCCAAAAAAGAAGATTTCGTATGAAACTTCTTCTTGATGAATGGGAAAAATGGTTTCGTATAAAAGGTTCAGTACGAAACCTTTTTTAAAATGATATTCAAAAGGTTTCGTACGCTGGTTTCCTACGATACTCTTCGAGAGATTAGCGAAAGAAAGGTTTCGTACGAAACCTCTCAAGACATATTCATCTCGTGAGGGAGCATTTGAAAATAATAAATTGTTTTCGAGTTGAACCTCTGTGTATAAAGTAGATTTCGGTGTGATAAGAAAAATTTCTGAAGGATGCCTTTCGTTAGTTCTTCCCTCGAAAATTATCCTTATGTTAGTAGAGTTTTAGTTGAATGCTATTGAGGAACTCTATGTAACTGCCAAAATGGTTTTTGCGGTTGAGCCCTGTGTGTCAGATATGTCTGAGTAAAGGTGAGAACAGCTACCATAATCTATAGATTTCATTTTGATCTTGAAAATTCTTACATTGTTGACTGAGATAATTCGAGATATTTCGTTATCCTGAATCGAAAAAAACGAGAAATAATGGTTAAGAAAATTCAAAAGTAAAGAAAAGTTTCGTGAATATTAATTTATTGGTATAAGATGATGTATGAATGATAGAGTTTAGAAAATAAGAGTGACAGAGAAGTAAAAAGGTAAATGTTTAGTTATTGTGATTTGTAGTTAAGATGGTTGAACTTTGTTGATAATTATGGTATTTTGTTTTCATCATGGTTGTGCAGTTGTTTTGATGGTTTCTAATCTTTTACTTTTTTTTCTTTTATTGTTCTATCAATGAAAGCGGAAGAATATTAATGTGTTTTGTTTGATGGGATAATGTACACATGACTATATTTTAATGGTATTTACTCGGAGTCATCATATTCTTGAATAATATTGAAGGTGAGGGTGAGTTTAAGAATAATAAATTATTCGTAAGAGAAAGTACGTTTGTTGGCTTCATGTGGAAGCATCTATAATCATTTTACTGGTCCACATAAATATATTCGTATAGTCAAAATGAATATATCCACTTGACACGCTATGCTTAACACAAAAGACTAAGTAGAAAAAGATCATAAGAGCAGGATGGAGATCGAACTCACATCTTCCAATAACCAGTTGGCTGCTCTTCCTTTAAGTTACCCGTTTCCATCATCTCAGCTACATTGTAACTACAAGTCACAAATCTATTTTAACATTACGGACATATTAGAACAGTGGTAATCTTATAGATCTTCCTCAATCTTTTGCTGCATGGGTACTTGTTTATGTTCAAAACCGGTCTAGCCTACCCTAAAGTAGCAAAACAGATCTTCTATCCATGAAAATAAGTTGTTTCAGGACAATAGAGCTACTTTCTAAGAGTGAGGGTAAGAGTGACTAAGTCAAAAAAGCGCACCGTTATCGTGATTTCGACCTTGCTTAAGGATCTCATTAGACGACTTCACTACACGTAGATTCTGTTCTAATAATCTTAAGATCATAAACAAGATATCTAAATATAGTCGACCTATAGGTTTCCAAAACGTATATAGATAAATTTATCACAGTAGTGAATCAAAATAGCACACCGAGGATAAGTCAAGCTACCAAGACGCGTTTCACCCTTGCTCACAGGACTTATCATTTGACTTATCTATCTGAAATGAAAAAAAAACAGAGCGCGCACAGCAGCACGTAATAGTGATATTAAATCGTCAGATATTATTACTACTGCTAGTTCGACTAGTGATGGGGTTCTTTCTTCATCACCGAAAAAATTGGGCGTAGCTTATCCGATGATGATATAAAAGTTGAAGCTGTTTCAACTTCAACAATAATAACATCACCTCAAACATCACCAAAACCGGCATTAACCCTTTGGGGCCGGTGGTACAAGGGCTGTACCATCTATTTTCCAGTAAGGAACATATTTATTTCTTATTAAACTGTTATTAACTGTAAGGTAACAGAGCGTTTCAACTGCCGTTGCATGCATCTCTTTTCTATCTTTCATCCTGTCATACAGATGCTTCTCAGATCTTCTTTTTTCTTTCTGCTTGATAAACTGATGCCATGATCACTTCCTCTCTTATCTTGACGCATTATCATTGGACTTGTATGTAATCATTTTGAGCCAAATACAATAAATCGACGAAAGAACCATTTTTCCATTGAAAAATAATTCCGGCCCCAAAGGGTTAAGTGATACGGCGTTACGCGTTCTTGGGCCCATTGCTTTTTCGGTAAAAGGCACAACGCGTAAGGGTTCTTCAATATCATTTGGATCGTTTGTTCCAATCAACATGAATGATATTAACATCGAAAACATGATGTTGGCAGATTGATAAATACTAGTGGTGATCCAACAGTTTTCTAGCACAGTTCCTCACAGTTTTTTAAAGCTAGTCTTTGTAAAAAAGAAGATTTTTTTTGTTTTTATTTTTTGTATTTGTTCGTAGTTGTTACTTTCATTTTAGATCTTTGTTATATCCTGATGATGTTTATTTTTATATGAATAGAAACTGGTCGATTAACAAAATATCTTTATATGAACAAATAGCAAAAACAAATAACAATAGCTAAACGAGACACATCAGAGTTTTTATCTCTACTCGTTCTGCTTTTTAATTATTGAAACACCCTCACCCTCAAACAATTTACTATACGAATTTTTGCTCCAGCATATGAAGAATGTCATCGATTTTTTGCGATAAAACCAATTTTAACACTGGTAAAAGGAAACATTCTTGGTCGAGTCCTCGGAATCATTTCAAAAAAGTGAAGAATAGAAGCTATATCCGACGATTTCGAAAATATATTGAAAAACAAGATACAAAAAAATAAAAAATTGAAGAAATTGGTTCGTTCGTTTATGAATTGTTTGTGAAAGCATATGAACAATTACTGTTTATACACGATATAGACTTGAAAAGATGGGAGTTGCAAAAGGCACGTGAAATAAATGATGAAAGTTTTGTGGAAGGTAAGATGATACCAACAGTATTGTTCAAGACTTTCTAATTGTAGCTTTCTCTCTTGCGATCTCCTATACATTCTCTTCTCTTCATGTTGTATGACATGATAGAACAAAATGTGTAGAGCTGTAGCAAAGAAGATGAAAAACATTGATTTTAACGCTTTTTTCTATGTGTTTCAGTGACCATTGGGTTCATCTGTTTAAATACCGTCACGGAATTTGCAGTCGACATGTGGCAAAGCTAGTAACAAAGAGAGTAGTCGAAAGCGTGGACGAGATCAATAAATCAGCTGATGATTTTGTTTCTGTCGTGAAAAAGATGCTTTCAGATTATGATTCTCGTTACGTATAAAAAAAGGGAACAATCTGGTTTGGGACTGGAAATGTAATCCAATCGAGAACTTTCGTTTAAAGGTGAAAAGCTGTTGCTTGCCAAAGTTCGATCATTACACAATACACCCCACAGATATATGATACTGTTGATTGTGTTATTTGATGGTACTTTGATCGGTAAATTGTTTCTATGTCTTAAAGAATCGAGTGGGTCTATGAGTGAAACTATCATACAAAGTCTATTACACACGGATAATCTAATAATTATCTGTAAGTCATTTGTTAACCCTTTGAGTCCCGGCTTTTTTGCGAAAATCCAAATTTTTATAAGTAATGTTTAAATTTGGTCCTTTTATTTAGTTTTTTTGAAAGAAACCGCATTTTTGCGTCAAATAAGCATTAGTAGTCCATTTCTGTATGATAGTCTTTAAAGCAACTAACAATACACAGAGGTACATTGTAGTCAACATACATATACTGTGTATCACTTTGGACATCATGGGATGTGCATATTGCCTAGTTCCTTAGAGGGTGTTTTGATTGCAATGTTTGTGGAATAAGCAAAGAAAAAACATGACATCATGTACGAAGGTAGAAGAAAGGAAAGGGATCTATATGACACAAAGAAAGAGAGAAAAGATATGCAGAACTTGAGAGATGACATAACGTATGACCTTTAGGACCTTACAGGTCATAGTACTATAGAAGGTGATAAAGACAAGGAATATTCCCATCCTAGAATATCCCAAAATGATAATAAGCTAAGAAGGAACAATCTTTCAGGGATTAGCCAATACGTGAGATATACATCAACAGTGAACAAATACTAGGACGTATATATACGTCGCCGGGACTCAAAGGGTTAACTATGTCCTCATGTTTGTTCCTTTTTCTTTTGGCTTTATACATTTTCCTATCATTGTTTTATGATTGACGAAGAATAGAACGCAAAAGATATGATGCCACGAAAGAAGAAGGATCAAAAAATAAATGATAAACGTGTTTTTCTCAATGTGTTTAGTAACAAATCAGGAAAGTTAACAACCAATCTTGCACAATATTGGAGTGATCATGTACTAGTGCCTTTGGTTGGTGACAAAAAATGTCTGCTCTTAAATGATTACTGGGGTGGACAGAGGACCGAAATGTTATATAATAAAATGAAACATTTAAAGCTGCTTGAAATTCTAAAAAAGACAACTTCAATGATTTAATCATCGGATGTATGATGGAATCGTCAGTACAAACACTTCCTTCAAGATATGTACAATCATATTCATCTTTATGATTTGGATTTTAATTTGCTCAACGGAACAATAAAATAAAAATGAATAGTTTGGTCTATAATCAGCTGTCTTCATTGAAGTTCATTCCAATGAATCTTCATGCGTGGTATCAGTCGGGATATTTGAAAACAAACCCTGGATCTTTTCAAAATGTTAACAAAGTTTGTTTTTCGTTTTCTGAAGCTCGTTGTTGTCAACCAAATTATACCAGTGCACCATACGTACAATATAGTTTTTGTTCAAAAGTTATATGTTTCTTCCATTTCTACGACAGTTATCACAAACACTGAGATTTTGCCTTTATTGTAAGTTTGCTTTCATTCGTTTTCTTTAATTTCTGTTAACAGTATAACCAGGATAAACAGTTTGTATATAGTTTTTTTTGCCTGTCATTCTGTTTGTAGAAGATTTTTGATCTAGAAAGTATCTTTCTAATGTGAGAGATATCTAAGTGGCAGATCGTTCACGATGTCCATTCTCGAATGAACCATGAAATAACTCACACAACATTGAGTTTCCTTAATTTCGAAGCTCTCAAACAACAATCAGATATCTTGAGGCCCAAGAGTTCTTGTTTTTGAACGATGAACAAAAATCTTGAAAGTCAAGAATGAAACGGCCAAGTAATGTAAAATTTTCAGATTAATTAGCAACGCGTATGAATTTCATAGTGCTAAAAGTTTCCAATGTGTACGGTCTTTTTTGACTGAATTATAAGATTTTCAATTTTCAACCATTTTGGATGGGAAAAACAGAAAATTGACCATAACTTTTCAAGGAAGAGCTGTCAACCCAAATCCTTTTGAGCTTTTTTTTTATTTCAATGTCCTCTATCAAGCAACATGTGAATGAAGGAAATCGGCGTTGGGCACCTCGGAAGGCTTCCTCGTAAGGAGTGGAAAAAGATTTCTCCGAAAAAATCCACTGATAATGTTGAAACATCCGCTTTTTTTTATTAAAAAAGCTACCTAAAGCATATATTAATATAATTACAATTCTTTTCAATAAATGCTCAGATAAAGGTGAAATTTTCTCAGCTGCGAAACATGCTAAAATTGTTTGTCTCCCAAAGGAAGGTATATATCCAGCACCGAATCGTTTAAGATCCATTTCTTTGTTTCCCAATGTAGAGAAATGTTTTTGAAAGGATAATATATACTCGATTATTAAAATGGTGTGCTGATAATAGCATTTTTACTGATGAGCAATCAAATTTTCACCAGGTAGACGATTACAAACAAGGGTAATTGCTCTTATTGAAGAATTAAGATTAACGATCGCCGCAAACAATCGTTCTGCTCTAACTATTTTGTTGACTCCTTGTTAACCTTTGACAGACTGTGGATTTCCGCACTGATTGCAAATTTCCATGAATTAGGAATATCATTTCAGATGCTAAAATGGATCTTCAACTGGTTTCAAGGTAGATCGTTTTGTATAAGTTATGGAAATGAACGATCCAGATCTATTCCTACGAGAATAGGCATTCCGAAAGGTTCGGTTCTGGGTGCAATACTTTCGAATGCATATTTATCTTCTACCGAAGTATTTTTTCGGTACAATGTTTTATCTGTTTCCGGATGATCTGGTAATAATCCTGAGAGATTCTGTCGAGAAGAAATTTTGCGAAATGTAATAGAAATTGAACGAAAAGCAGCGATTACCATGAAGGAACGAGAAAAATTTGCGGATGATTTATTATTACCTGTTAATTTAGCTAAAAAAACAGCAATGTTAGTACATAGTATTGTCGTGCCGCCATATCCTCTAGTATATCGTAAGTCACAACCAATCGAATATGTTCAAAGATTCAAATGCTTAGCGATGACCATATCCGTTAAGTTAGGTTGGGAATTTTATATAAAGGAGCGTCTGAAAATTATAAGGAAAATATACAATGGTATGAGAATCATTTTAAAGGCTATTAAAAGAAAAGATATTCAAATTCGTAGAAAACTCTTTCTTGCATATGCATCCCCACGTTTTCTATGGCTATTTTGCACTTGGTTTCTCTTTACGAATAACCAACATGATCGTATTGAACATATCTTTTGTTCGGGTCCGAAGGTTCTACATAATCTTAGCCAATGAGATGGTTTTACTACTTTAGTATTAGCTCGTGAAAAACGCCTCCGTAACCATATGTACACGTATTGCCGACGCTTCATCCACCACCATATAAATTCTGGTGAAGGTCTTGCTTTTCAGCAATCTTGGAATGCTTATCTAATTATTACCACACCCAATAGTTGGATGAAGACCTTGAGCTTTAGACGTAATAGTATATTTCCCCGTAGACTTACTCGACAGGCAATTCACTGTTTAGTTGGGTGGTTAATGTTTGAAGAAGTACATAAAATACAATATGAATATTTCCGGAATACAAATGAATATATAAAAGACTATGTTTACAAGTATTTGTCGCAGTACCCCTCGGATGGTATATATGACATGTAGATCATAAGTCAGATCGATCATGGTGTATTTTTTCCTCACTTCCTGAACTTTTTTTTTGCTTGAATATTGGTTGTCTTTATTCTTTTTATTGTCAGTATGTATTGTTATTTTTTGTATGTTGGTGTGATATATATTTTCTTTTATTTTTCTCTAACTGTTGATGTTTATATTCCTTTTACATGTCTTACTCTTTCTTTTCTTTTAATGGTTATATTCTTTTAACTGTAAACCAGCTACAATATAGTACAGTAAAATAAATTACACTGAAGAAGTGTTTACTATACGGAGTTGTTCACTACACAGAGGTCTATGCTTATTTACGGAGTCAGGAGTTCTTATTACCTGTGCGCAGATCAACGAGACCTAACATTCGCTTCTTGTCTTTATTTATTGAATTATCTCTTTAACTTTGCTGTACAAAAAAGCTTCAATTTTGATGTGTTTCGACACTTTACTCGTAACATAGAGATCGGTCAGTTGAGACTTGGGTTAAGTGATGTTTGGATATAATTGAGGATGAGTTGTAGTTAATAGGAGTCGAAATCGTTCGACCACTTCTATTCTTTCAGAAAGCCTTGGTGGAGTAACTCGTATTTTATCTTGATTAGTTTTGTCTTCTTCCGTCTCATTCATGATGTTTACATTAAACAAATGCTCCGACTCATCAATGTGAAAGAAGGAAAAATGAAAGGAAAGGAAAATTTTATTATATATATACGTTAAGAAAGAAAAAAAACATCTTGGCACAACACTAACAAGAAGACATAAGAAAAACATAATTAAATACGCGTCATAATGTAGATAAGAAAAACGTTCACATTAGAGAGGTTATTCTAGCTGACGAGTATGAAGAAAACTGTTCACTGTTCACTCTAAAGAGGTGTTCACTATGGAGAGGTCCATTTCAAGCAAAAATCGCTCGGTGGGAATTCAGAATGTTCACTATATGGAGATGTTCATATTGTAGAGACATATACAGTGAAAGATTTCGTGTAAAAAAAAAAGTTGAGACACGCAGAGCTGTTTATGTTGAAACTTGTTGTTTTTAAGCAACTGTGGTACGAATAAACTGATTGTATAATTTAGCATAGACACCATTTGGTCGAGTCATCAACTGGTCATGTGTGCCATTTTCCACAATATGACCGCGCTGCATTACATAGATCATATCAACATGACGAATCGTTGATAATCGATGAGCAACAGTAATTGAAGTGAGATTCTCAGTGTTACGCTGTAATGCTTGTTGTATGAGCTAGATTAATAATACATATAAAGTATAAGTAAATTATTCTTTTAACAACTAACTTGTTCATTTTCAATATCGAGTGCACTTGTAGGTTCGTCCATAATCAATAGTTGAGGTTTTCGTGCAAATGCA
>JAJEKB010019220.1:0-11566 GCA_022393335.1 Macrotrachela quadricornifera
TTTATTTTGGACACCACGATCTTCAATGATTTAACCGCAGTCACTATGAAAGAACTGCGTCTCGCTGCGATATTTGTTTAAGATTTTTTCCGTGGGTAGTATTATAAATAGCCATCTCTATAAAAATAAAAATTTCAAAATAAAATGATGAAAAAATGCAGCTTTTCATGCTAATCAATTATAAAAAGGCACAAATATACATAGTAGGGTGATAAGAATGAAATGTATTTTTATATAGATCATATATTAAAAATTTTAAATGAAATGATTTATTTCCGGGGTAACATATGAAAGAAGAGTTGAAGTATATTTATAGCAAGAATTGTAAAAAGATAATGCCTACTCAAAAAAAATATCTTTTGATTAAAAAAATAAAAGTGTAGAATTATATCTAAATCAGAAGATTATTTTCAAAAGAAATATATCTTTAGCTTTAAGCAAAAAAATTGATTGGAAGCAGTTGAATTGATAGGACTGATCAAAACTTATATCTTTTCCATGATTTGCACTTTTAATCGATTAGTTTTTCGAAATCTTTGATTTCTTTATCAATCTATATTGTTTTTATATATTTTCGTAGCTATTTCATAAGAAAGCTCGGTATTATAAGAATATTATTTAGAACTTGTATTTTTATTAATGTCAATTAGATAGGGAATAATTAAAAATCTAATATTAGAACATCGAGAAAATTCTAACTAAATGGAAGAATCTATGCGATCTATTAATTCTATAGAACACCTCAATTTTTAGAGCAATTTACTTTTCTCCTTTGTGATTTCCGTACATCTACATACAGTGATCAAAACGCTCTTTCAATAGGAATTTATAAAGTTTAACCTTTATTATTTTCATTCTCAATGTTGATCTATTTTAGAAATTACATCTATTACATATCAAACTACCGATATGAACTCTTCAAAGTACCTATTAAGAAAAAATTTTAATAAGATTTTTGACATCTTTTTTTTTCAAAAAGATAAATGATGTGTATTATTCATATATTAAAAGTCGTTTGTTATTAAATAACATTAAATTCATAAAAAATTAATTAGTTTAAGATCAAGATCAAGATCATACATCATACGGTACAATTGTCTACCAAATTTATCGATTCAGCTGTCTAAAGCACATGATTGATGTATATTGAGATTCTACAAGTTTAGCTAAAGCGACAATCCAAGAGTTCAATTCGATATTTGGCCTGAAATATCTTTTAATATTTCAATAGTAGATTGAAAGAATGAAAGTTAGTATTTGAACGTTTTGATTATTTTATGCAGACACAAATATATTATCAAAGTGAAATTTTAAATAATGATAAAATAGAAGGAAGTTATCATAATCATAATTCTATAGAATATTTTCTTTTATTTATTGTTCGTTATATTCGATACTAAAAAAAATAAGTTACATTCATATTTTTAATTAATATCTCTTAGTGAGAATAATATGGTTTATGCATTAGACAATATATTTCTCTTTAATAGGAACAAACCAAAAGATAAAATGAGAGAATCTATAGACTTAACATTGTCTTTAAAAACATTGCTACCGAAATGGTATTACAAAATATATTTATTGTACATACTTTTCCAAACTACTTCAAAAAAGGTGGGGAAAATGTTTTTATTAGAAATAATGAAGGATTTAATAGAAATAAAAAAGCTATTTTGATACAAATAATAATGATCTATGAAAAACAAAAAAATATCCCACGATTATGTAAACGTCTTAGTAGGAATAAGAACAATATCTCTCGGATAGGAAACTATGTAGAATATTATTAAAAAATATTACTAAAAGCCATTCATTTTTTGTAAGTTAGTATCGAATGAGGTAAATATAATGACCGCGTTCTGTATATTTGTTTTCAGTCTCTTAAGAAACAAATTCTATCAAAAAATGCAGTGTGAAAAGTTCTACAATTTGCATAGTAAAGATTATTGTTGTTATTTTCAAAAAAAAACAAAATTTTCTGCAACCAATTTTGGCAAGGTCGAAATTTGGTCGCTCGAAGTTTGAATCGTTTTGAAAATAAAAAGTGCAACTAAAAGAAAAGCGATCTTGTGTCAATTGTAAAGCTATTCATGTTACATCTTATGAGATATTTTGTTTTTTAATACGATATGATAATTGATGAAAAACTGAAGTGCAAAATATGGCCGTTTAAAATATCTTATCCATTAATTTTTCAGAAACAAAAATGCATGTAAGAAACTTTCTTTATTGACTTACTTACATTTTGAACTAAAGAAAAAGCACTGCGAACTTCTCCATATATTACATACTGAAAGAGAAAACTGGCTCATTTTTCTATGATAAAAGTTTCACTTCGATCTTTTCTTTAAAAAATTGGACTTTTTTAAGAGAGAAAGAATCTTTCACTGTTAATATCAGACATAGTAATATTCGCAGCGACTTTAGTCTTCTGATTATATTCATGAACAATTTTCAAACTGATATTATTGTTAAAGGACGGGGGCGTATAAGATCATGATTTGGCCCATTTTGTTTTTGTTGACAAATTCTATCGAAGTTTGTACCAATGGAAAGAGCAAGTCGAGACGAACATTTTGGTATAAAATTGTTAAGGTTTTCATTGAGTTTTGAGGGTATACCTCCATTAACAAGGTAAGCCGTTTTTAGTCATTAATGTCATAATTATGTTATTACTGTGAGTTCGATTTCAGAACTAGAAAGCAGGACTAGATGACACTTGAGTTATGGATTTTGTAGCTCTTTGATAGGGCTTCAATTCTATATATAAATGACCAATTGGTTGGTGAATCTAATGCAATTCTATTAGCAGATACTAGTATCATATAGACCCTAAGTACCATTTTCCTGTATCTTGTAACGAATACTTGATTGAAAAAGTTGAACTGACCAAACTTCTCGTCTTGCTCATTTGATAGCCCGTCTCGAGAGCTACAAAATCATATGTTTTTCAAGACTAAAAAAATATGGCCACCAGTGAAATTCTGAAGCACATCCTCCTTAGACTACCATTTTGCACATTTTTGGTTGAAATTCAGCCATTTTGTGCCTTAAAAATAACTGCCAATCTCAAAACCAATGTCATATTCGGAATGAGCACAAAAAACTGAGCCGATATATGTATGTTTCAAATGATTCTGAGACAACTTTTTTTCTTCGAAAAAATTAGCCCTACTCCCCCTCAGGGAAGGGTCAAAAATTGATATCGCATAAAAAGATGCCCACGTCGACAGAATAAAGTACTTGACCCTCAAGAATGTCAATTCAAACCAAATGGCAGAGAAATACACGATAATTCGACGAGTTAATATGATATCAATTTTTGACCCTTCCCTGAGGGGGAGTAGGGCTAATTTTTTCGAAGAAAAAAAGTTGTCTCAGAATCATTTGAAACATACATATATCGGCTCAGTTTTTTGTGCTCATTCCGAATATGACATTGGTTTTGAGATTGGCAGTTATTTTTAAGGCACAAAATGGCTGAATTTCAACCAAAAATGTGCAAAATGGTAGTCTAAGGAGGATGTGCTTCAGAATTTCACTGGTGGCCATATTTTTTTAGTCTTGAAAAACATATGATTTTGTAGCTCTCGAGACGGGCTATCAAATGAGCAAGACGAGAAGTTTGGTCAGTTCAACTTTTTCAATCAAGTATTCGTTACAAGATACAGGAAAATGGTACTTAGGGTCTATATGATACTAGTATCTGCTAATAGAATTGCATTAGATTCACCAACCAATTGGTCATTTATATATAGAATTGAAGCCCTATCAAAGAGCTACAAAATCCATAACTCAAGTGTCATCTAGTCCTGCTTTCTAGTTCTGAAATCGAACTCACAGTAATAACATAATTATGACATTAATGACTAAAAACGGCTTACCTTGTTAATGGAGGTATACCCTCAAAACTCAATGAAAACCTTAACAATTTTATACCAAAATGTTCGTCTCGACTTGCTCTTTCCATTGGTACAAACTCCGATAGAATTTGTCAACAAAAACAAAATGGGCCAAATCATGATCTTATACGCCCCCGTCCTTTAATTAAAAGAAATTTTTAATAAGTCAAAATTAAAAGAATCGAATTTTGTCTTTCCTGATGAGTTTATTGTATTATTTGATAATCGTATACTTTTAGTTATACATAAATAAACAAAGTTTTAATGAAATAGGAAAGATATCTGAAACTAAATTATTTTCTTTTTTTACACATATGAAACTACCCAGGTCGAACAAAACGGTCCGTATACGGCCATTTACGACATCAAAACGAACCGTATACTGACCTGTATGAGTGGGCGCAGTAATACGGTCCGTCCTGACTCCGTACATAGCCGTATAGTAACCGTTTAGAAAGAGAATACAGCGCGTTTACGATGCCGTAAAACTGCGCCCACTTTTACAGGACGAAACGGTTCATTTACCGCCGTAAAGATGCCGTTTAGTCACGGTTTACATTCCGAAAACGCATTGTAAACGACTCCGTTTTGGACGACCTGGGTAATTAAAAATTCTGTTCTGCTCAAAAAATGATAATTTTCAGATTAAAATTATGTTTTGTATAGACAAAATTTATAGAAAAAAAAGACTCATACTTTACATCAAATTCTATGTTTATATACAAGATTATGTCTCACAAAAAAATTTAAGTAAAACGAAAGCATTGAGGATTTTTTTTAGTCCATCACAGTTGTGTATGATGACAATTCAGTATCAGCATAGGCGGCGGAGCGTGTAGGCTGGTAAGGCTCAAGCCTTACCCGGATCAGGTCGGGTAAGGCTGAGCCTTACCCGAATAAGAACAGAGGAGGAGATATATAAGAGGATGAAACGGTCTCTGCCCGAATTCGATTTTATCCTTCTTATTTCATTATGTTTGGTATCAGAACTCTGTTTCTATTGAAATTAAACAATTTGATTCATTGCAGATGGTACGCGACTCGATTAAATTACCTTTCTTTTCTCTACGTTATATATAGAACATATAATGAGAGTATATCACTTTTGATTATTAGAAATATGTAGATCTATGTTGAATCATATATAAATGGAAAGATCTGATCAAGACCTACCGAACGATGATAAATAATTCAGAAAAAAAATTAATGAGACAGTTCATTGAGGCATACAATGCTGATTATTGCCGAAACTGCCCTTTTTCACTGATTTTTGATCGATTTTCTCTTGAATAGTTAGACTTGGTATTTAAAATAATAATATATTTAAAATCAGCATAGAAAACTGAGTCGATATATGTACATTGCAAAATAATTCATTGGCCTTTATTTTTGTCGAAAACTTCAGTCCTGGTCCCTTTCAGGGATGCGTGAGACTTATCTGATGAAAATGAAAGTCAACGAATTATTTTGCAATGTACATATATCAACTCAGTTTTCTATGCTGATTTTAAATATATTTTAAACATCAACTCTAACTATTCAAGAGAAAATCGATCAAAAATCAGTGAAAAAGGGCAGTTTTGGCATTAATCAGCATTATATGCCACAATGAACTGTCTTACCTTATTTTTCTCTAGATATTTTATCATCATTTGATAGATTTTAACGAGATCTACCGACTAGTATATAATTCAGAATGGATCTACATGTCTCTAATAGACAAAAGGCCTCTACTATTACTCTACACTCTAGAATATATGACCCTGTACCCATTGTATCGATCACTAGACGCTTTTACCCACGCTTTTCTCAAGATATTTTACCATCATTTGATAGATCTTGATTAGATCTTTCGATTTATATATGATTCAGCATGGATCTGCATGTTTCTGATAATCAAAACTGCTATATTCTCATTATATATTCTATATATAACATAGAGAAAAGAAGAGTATTTAAATCGCGTTGCGCACAATGTAGAATGAATCAAATTGTTTAATTTCAATAGAAACAGAGTTCTAACACCAAACATAATGAAATGAGAAGGATAAAGTTGAATTCCAATAGAGGCCGTTTTGTCCTCTTATACACCTCCTCCTTTATGCGATGTTGGTAAACAAATGTTTCAACAGTTTCATAAATTAATAGAACTTTATCCAATTATTCCTATTACTACTGCAAGTGCAGAAAGAGCATTTAGTGCAATAAATCGATTAAAAATTGCACTTCGATTTTCTATGAGTCAACCACAACCTAACCATTGTTTATTGGCACATATATATAAAGAAAAAATTGATAAAATGAATCCAAATGAAATAACGGTAACATTGATATCGTCAAATTAAAAAAGACAATGTTTTTTTTGGATAGATAGCCTAATGCGGAATAAATGCTTCTTATATTTTTTGAAAATTTATGTTTCTATAAAGATTGAGAACTCTTTTGGTGAAGAACATAGCAATACAGTACACAATTTCTAGTAATCATAACACAAATAGATAGTTTAAATAGGTTTACTAAAAATTTTCTCAATTCTATAATAAAATGATGAAAAAAAGTTTGGTTAAGGTAGCAAATAAGTTTTGACTGAGCCTTACCCCATTTGAAAACGTTCCGCCGCCCCTGCTAATGTGGATCGATATAGTGGCGTTAAATATCCAAACGACTAGACGTTGATTTAAAAGCTTTATCGTAGGTATAATAAATAAGAGTTGAGGAACTTTAAGAAAATGGTGAATGATTCGATTCATCAGGTAAAATAAATCTTTGTTAGACATTTGATGTAGAAATGACCTATTCATTAAAAGACTTCTGAATCCTAATATGGTATTATTTGCTTGTTGCCATTCCGAATTTCTGTTCACTTAGTTCCGAACATTATGTATTTTTTCTTATATCAAAAGATCGTAATGAATAAATGTTACGGGAAATTCCAATGAAAAGTTGGCACGAAATGTTTTTTCCTATCTTCTTAACTGAGAGGGAGGGGCTCATATGAAAAACGTAACTGTGTGTATGGGCTTGTTTAGGATACAAGATCAGGCTAAAGTAACTCAGCTGAAATCAATAGGAACGTTACGCTTTGTCTCAGTTTTTCATGATGAACTCCAGTTGAACTGTAGTCCAGGCGATTCATGTCAGTACCGTATCAATGCACCATAAAAGACAGAAAATGTTATCTATGATGAGAAAATTGTGGGTGCTCGATATTTTCGTATTTAAGATTAATAGTTTTGGTTTTCGAAATTATGAAATGTGGGAGATTCATTCAAACTGAACTAGCTATATTATCACATTTGTCGATCATTTATCTATCAATGATTGTCGAAATAGATAGAATGAATTCAGTCGAGGGTTAAGCGAGTCACTTCCGACGAGTGTTACTTAATTTTAAAAAAAGACTACGAAAAAACAACTTTTTTTATAAAGTCTGATCAAAGATTATCTAGATCAAGAAATCGATTGATAGGATTAGTTTTTGTGAAAATTTAGAAGAAGTTTTTGATTATACAATGTTCTTTTCGAAGGAAATAATGATTTGTTTCCCGAACTGAAGAAGGGTTCACATAGCATAAAATAAGCTTATAGTTTTACAGGTATGCTTGTTTCTAAAGTTTGTCGGTATGTTTGTGTCTTCACCCCAAACGGAAAATGGTGTCACCTAGACTGATATTTAAAACTTGTGATGTTCTATAATAAAACTCTACGAACGGGTATCAAAAGTATAAAATTCGAATCTCGAGCCAAATTTGAGATCAATAATAAGTAAATAAAACAATTCGTAGTTCATTTTGTTATTTTTCTTAAAAATTTTGATTCAATATAACCGAAGATCGATAAATCACGACTGAATGACTGTTACTAAATAATTAATAATAAATAATATAAACTGTGTGTAGTGAAAAGTCACCAAATATAATTTACTATTGGGCACTCAAGTCTGATGTTAGTTTTTCAATATTTTTAGTTATTAATAAATGGTAAATGAATAAATCAGTTTTTGAGAAAACTTGACTGACCATTGTTACATGAAGAAAATCCGAATTCACAGTGAATAATAGCTGTTTTATCTATTTCTTTAATTTTTTTAATGAACTTCTTGTTATTTTATGCTTGAATTAAGAATAATCGAGGGTCATTAATCCATGTTCGACATTGATTTTAATAAAAACATTTTTCTTAGTAGTACATTACTATACGTCAGAGTTTTGAATAAAATTTATACACAAGTATGTAAAAAAATGAAGTGGCTGCTTGATGTCCTATTGTTGAGTCTTCATAGACACCAACCTTAAAATAACATTCAAAATAGATGAATATTTTTTTAGGCCAAAATGCAATGCACTCTATTTGTGGCATTTTTGAATACTTTTCCTTTTTTAGGTCCTTAGTGAGTGTATTAACAAATGTCCAGTAACTTTTTGAGAGGAATTCAAACGAGATGCATCTAGTGGGTTCAAACTTAAACTGATACCAACGGATATAGCAGTGTTAAATATGGAAACGGCTAGTCGTGAGTGGCCGACCGGAGGGAGGCCGACGAACGACTAGACGTTGACTTAGAATGTTATTTCAAAGCATAGTTTTGAAATAAATCTAAAGTAATTTGAGTGCATTTTCCAAAGAGCCTAATTAACCTTGTTTGACAACGAATCCGACAAAATAGAATTTTGTAAAAATGAAGAAGAAATTGAAAACTGATGAAAACTACACAATGTTATCTGAGTGTTGGAAGTTTTCGATTGCGTATCGATATGTTATAAGTGAGCTACTTTTGTGCGCATGAGAATCCTAATGTGACAGATGACAGACAGAAAAACAAAGTGTACATAGAAACGGCTAGTCGTGAGTGAACGACCGGAGGGAGGTCGACGAACGACTAGTCGTTGATTTAAAAAGTTTATCATAATTGCATTAAGTGAGATTTGAAGTGTCTTCATAAATTCTCAAATAACTCGATTCTTGAAGAAAAATAATTCTTTATTAGACATTTTATGTAACAGAGCATATCCAGTAAAGGAATTGTGAACACTAACATTGGGTTTTTTTGGTTATTATAGCGTAAGCAGAAATAGATATGTAGTTATATCGTCCTAAAAGTTGAAGAAGTTTTCCCAAATTCCCTAGTTCCCTCTACTGAAAGGAGGGTCATAGCCCGGGCGAGCAATTTACGTTCGTTCGTTCGTTCTTAGACTGTATATTTATTAGTTTTCTACTTATTATAGTTTTCTATACAGTCTGACTAAAGGTAATTGAGTCGAGGAATTTTGAATTCGAAGTAATTTTTTTAGATCTGTGTTTGTGAATCACTTTTTTTCGCAAAGAACTACTTTTTTACGAAAAAAAATTTCTTATAAATTTTAACCAAAGGTAATCAAGGCCGAAGAAGTCAAATCTGACGTCAGTGTTTTTATGAACCGTTTTTTCAAGTCTTTTTTGATATTATGTCTACGAGAAAATCAGCTATGTTGTTAGAATTTGACGAATGATTAGGAGCGGTGAGGAATGTTGGTTTTGAATTAGGTTTCTCGAATGCATTGTGATTGTGCGTGAGTCTTTTACCCTTCAATGCTGAAAAGAAACGCTTTCGTATATTTTCTTCAAACAATCATCAAGGGTAATCAAGTGAACATCGTATTACATAAAACAGAATGTCATTAGTTTTGGACATAGAATGTAAGTCAACTCATATTTTGGCTTTGAAAGGAAATAAAAAATGGAAGATTTAGTGGGGATGTTGATAGAAACAGCTAGACGTTTACCTGGAGAGTTACTTCGAAGATAAGATTTGAAAGAGTCTCAGATACCTTGAATGATTTTTCGAAGAAACTTAATTAATGCCTCTTTATGAATGCGTCCGGCTGATTATCAGTTCCTGAAAATGAAGGGACGAATAAAATTTGTGCTGTAGACCACACTGTTACGTAAAGTTTCAATACCTTCGATTACGAACTGTCTTACCATAAACAAGTTAGGTTTTTGGTGTGAAAATAGGAAAATTGATCATATATATCAACGGCTAGCCGTGAGTGGCCGACCGACTAGACGTTAGTTTGAGTAGATTATAGTAAGCAAAACGAGTATGAGTAAAAGACTGTTGGGGAAGTGATCAAGTTATTAAACTTATGAATTAAAACATTTTTTTTTATTTCAAGAGATATGAGCGATCTGATCACATCCTTTCAGGAGACGGTCAGCGGCAATTGCGTCGCGTTACTTGTTTGGAAAAACATAGTTTTTCATGGAATTGTGGTTTGGAGTGATCGTCACCTGGTCATGCTACTGAACTTGATGAACAAACTAAAACATCTGAACCGCATCTAATTCTGTTTTCTTAAAGAAACAGTGCTATAACGATAAATATTGCGGTTAAAAAAATATGAATGCTTGTCTCTCAGTTTTGTTCAAACAAGTCAGAGTTCAGGATTAGAACATATGACGTTCTAAACCACTGAATGTGGTCAAATATCTGTATTAGACTTGATCAATCTCAATCGAAGTCAAAGAACTCGAATTTGAGGTTTTCTTGTCATTTACGTATGAATATATATAGGGATATTTCTATAAAACGATCATCACTAAAGCGGGTTTTTGTTTCTTAGCATTCATGTAATCAAGGAGATTGAGATATAAGATATCCAAATGAAAATTACTTGGAATGATAATCACACTAAATTTTCTTTCAGAAAAGGGTCAGCGAATCCGTAGGATGAGCGCTACTTGTTTAATTATTCAATATTTTCATGTCTCTTGTTTGTGTAAAATATTATTATTTATCAGAAATCCCAATGTTTCCATCTCGAAAAAATCCTATAATATATTTATTTCATTAAAAATTTTTTTTGGTATTAATTCAATATTTCATTTGGGATGATGTTTTATCTTCCATTGTATCCAGTTTATAAATAGAATTGATAAGACAATTAATTGGATGAAAATTATCATTACTGAATAAAGGATTATTTTAATTAGGTAACAAAATGAAAGGAAGATTTAATTTTGAGAGTAATAAAAGAACATGATCGAGTATAAAAAAAAGATTTTTATCAATATGAATTAATTGTTTTTCATTATGAAAAAAGTCAATGATAAAGTGTAACAAAATTATTTATAAAATGAGTTTTCTCGATTTATTTCTGAAAATATTTCAATCTACTTAGGGCATACCAAAAGTAGTGGCGCTATCATCTTATTTCCTTATAGAAAGCTTGAAGAAATTTTATTTTGTTATGCAATGATAGAGAAAACAATGCTCTATTTTTCTATGCCATTTCATCAAAACTCAACTAATATCATAATTATAAAATTTCCAAAAAAAGACAAAAAGAGCTGTTTTTTATGATATTTTAAGGTTATATGAATGTTGATATTTTTTTGAATAGCTCAAGAACAGAAACAGCTAGAGAGCTGCAGTTTTCACTGTTCGAAAAAGGAGATGAATATGCATCAAATCATATATTACAAAGTTGTCTAATGTGACTTATTTAACATCTTCAGAAGACTCCTTTCAAAGCAAGCCTACCCAGTTAAATGTTTACAGTGAATTCTTAATTGGTAGATGTGTATTCAAACTGCCAATGGGGCATCTAAAAAACTGCATAAGATTCAGATATTTGCAATTGACCATTTGGGAGTTATAAGTATACTAGTCGAAGTTAAAAGTG